>JAEQML010077093.1:0-13044 GCA_016904865.1 Pissodes strobi
ATCGTTTTTCAGATGATATTGTCGTTATTAATATCAATATTATGTCTTTCAATTTTTTTTTCTATTTTTTTTTCAATTACTTATTGTGCTTTGGCATAATTTGAAATTGTTATTTTTGAAATTTCTATATTCTGTAAAAATATTTTAATTTGTTTTTTGTGTTAAGTGCAAAATTGGAGTTTTTATTTTAATTAAAATTAAAAATAGTAAAATTAGATAAACATCGTTTATTTTTTACCTCAAAGCAAAATGAATAATAAAAAACAATAAAAAAAATATATAAAAAATTTAAAAACACATATATTCATATTAATAACGGCAATATAATCTCAAAATCGACGAAAAAAAATTAAAACAAGGAAGTTGATGATGACCATTTGAAGACGAAACGTCGGATTCCAAACTGGAAACCATCATTGGATTGAACGGAAAAAGTGGCAATGCAAAAGTGCAATTCAATCTGAAATAAAGTCAGGATAAAAATAAAACGTTTTTTCAATATTTCGGTTTTTTTCCGAATATCTCCGGAAATACTCGGAATTTTAAAACTTTCCAAATGGCATATTATTAGGCATCTAAATGCGCAATTTTGCCTTAAATTGACCGACACTGTATCTCTTACGGTTTTTGAGTTCCCCATTCGAGCCATCACCCTGTACAGGGTGGCTCGAATTCGTGTCTATGTATGGGGAACTCGAAAACCGTAAGAGATACAGTGTCGGTCAAATTAAGGCAAAAAGGCGCATTTAGGTGCCTAACCATATTCCGTTTAGAAAGTTTGAAAATTCCGAGTATTTCCGGAGATCTCCGGAAAAAACCGAAATTCTGAAAAATCGTTTTACTTTTTTTTGTGCTTATTTAAAAACGGATTTCAAATTGAATTGCACTTTTGCATTGCCACTTTTTCCACTCTATCCAATGATGTTATCCAGTTTGAAATCTGACGTTTCGTCTTCAAGGGATCATCATCAACTTGATTTTTTTAAATACGAACTTCGGTTTTCAAATGGTATTGGCGTTATTAATATGAGTATGTGTTTTTATTTTTTTTATTTCTTTTTTTATTTTTATTATTATCATTTTTTTAATTTATATAATTTGCTTTGGCGTAATTTTAAATAATTTAAGGTAGGTACTTTTGAAATTTTTATATTCTTTAAAAACATTTTATTTTGGTTTTTGTATTAAGTGGAAAATTGGAGCCCGTATTAAAAATAAAAAATAGTTAAATTATTTTTACGAGAATATGGCCATGAACTATTGCTCAAACAAGTTGCTTAGTGCAAAGATGAAATATTTTCAACTTTTAACCAATTAATTTTTTTTTTAATAGAGAAGATAAACAATTTATATTCATACTGCGTGATACTATAAAGGCCAACACCATCTGAAAGAGATAAAAAAAAATAAAGTTCGTATTTAAAAAAAGAAAGTTGATAATGATTCCTTGAAGACGAAACGTCGGATTTCAAACTGGATACCATCATTGAATAGAGCGGAGAAAGTGGCAATGCAAAAGTGCAATTCAATTTGAGATCAGTTTTTAAATAAGCCTAGGAAAAGAATAAAACGATTTTTCAAAATTTCGGTTTTTTCCGGATATCTCCGGAAATACTCGGAATTTTCAAATTTTCTCAATTGCGCATTTAGAAGTGTTTTAACGCCTAGGAAAAAAACCGGTTTTTTTGAAAGAAACCGCGGTTTTTTTCGGTTTGTTTTTTTCCCGAAAAAAACCGCGGTTTTTTTTGGCTCTTTTCCCAAAAAAAAATACCTTGGTTAAAATAAATTGTTTTTCTTATATTTTCTTTGTTCAAGAGGATAAAAAGTGGAAACGCTTGTTTTTTTATGGAAACATTTTTAAACATTAAAGAAAGTAAAGAAACTACTAAAATGGTAATTAAAACATGTAATTAGTTTATTACTTTTTAACAAAAAAAAGTATTCTTAAACTTAAAAATAAAACAACATACATTAACTTTTAGGAACAAATAACAAACAAAAACAATACAAAAAATTAAAACAATAAAATTACTCAAAAATTGCTTTTCGTATCTACTTTGCGCATAGGAATTAAAACTGAATTTATGGTACCTCTCCTCCCTAATATAAACAAAAGAACGTAACCTCACACTTTGTTGTTGTACATTGTATCATAAATGTGAATATTGTGAATTAGAGTTAAGAAACTATAAATTTACATATAATATATGCCAAAAATATTGTTATACATAATATATCCTACCTTTTCAATTCACAAATCACAAAAAAATGAGTTAAACAAAATCGAGTCGCTCTGTGTGTCTGGTGTTTGCCACGGAAGGATCGATGATCGATAAACTGAGTGGCTGTATGTATTCGGTAGAATCGGTACCAATAAAGTAAAATATATTAACTAATTGAAACTTGAAACAGTAGTAGATGAATATTGGTTCGACTATTACTAGGTATTTAATATCATCATATGTTGGCATATTATAAAAGGGCAACTGTATTCTAGTTTTTTTTTTTTTTTTTCAATATATCACCGATAAATCACAATTTTTAGTTTTATTGTATTTACAAAAACTCAAAGATATTTTTCCGTTTTGAACCGGTTTCTTTCGAAAAAAAACCGGTTTTTTATTCGGTTTTTTTCCTCATCTGAAAAAAACCGGTTTTTTTAAAACACTAATTTAGATGACTAAATGCGCAATCTTGCTTTAATTTGACCGACACTGTATCTCTTACGGTTTTCGAGTTCCCCATACATAGACACGAAAACGAGCCACCCTGTACAGGGTGTTTCAATATAAATGGAACCCCCCTTTAACTTTCTCAACTGACATTTTAGGAAAAAACGTTCAATACAAAAAATAAAGGGGATGAAATGAAGTTTTTCATGGCATAGCACTGTTGTATACAGGATGTCCCATAAATGCGGGATTAAACAAAGTTATATATTTTTAAATGGAACACCCTATATATTATTGCATATTTGGATTTTGCGGATAATTCTAGATATATTTCATTAATAATGTCCTATACCTATCTGTTACTGTTTTTGAAATAATGACAGTTGAAAATCGACCATTTACCAAGTTTGACAGCCAGAGGTTAAATTTAATCGGAATTTCTTAACCTCTGGTTAAATAAAAAATTAGTGTCAAGCGATAGCTTATAAAAAACCAAGATAGGAAAGTGCAAACCATTTTGCTCTATCTTTAGCCGTTTAGATTTTACAGGCTGTCAAACTTTGTAAATGGTCGATTTTCAACTGTCAATATTTCAAAAACAGTAACAGATAGGTATAGGACATTATCTATGAAATATGTCTAGAGTTCTCCGCAAAATCCAAATATGCAATAATATATAGGGTGTTCCATTTAAAAAAATATAACTTTGTTTAATCCCGCATTTATGGGACACCTTGTATACAACAGTGCTATGCCATGAAAAACTTCACTTCATCCCCTTTATTTTTGTGTTGAACGTTTTTTTCTAAAACGTCAATTGAGAAAGTTAAAGGGGGGTTGCATTTATAGTGGAACACCCGGTACATACATATGCAATATTTTCGCGCCATCGAATAATCAATATAATAATGACAATATTTTAAAATAGATATTTTGCAGTACGCCGGCAATAATTAAACCGTCACGCACTAGTGCGTAAAGTAAATCTGACATATTTTTTGACATATTTACAGTAGGGCATAAACTAATTTGTCTGCTACTCATTGTGTAAAGTAGCCTTTACAAACTTGTTGCATAAATAACTGTTTACGTTCTAGGGCGTAAATGAATCAATTTACGCCAGCAAATTGGGGCGCAAAATTGTATTTTACGACCGGTCGTACAAGAACGTATATAATTTAGATTTGATTTTTATGATAGTTTGAGTTGTTTTGGAATAGTGTTGCTAATTTCGCATTCATTTATAGCTATATGGTGTCATCAAAAATACGTTTAAACGATGAAAAAATACTAGGTTTCTCTAGGATGTGAGATTTTCACGGACATTTGGCAACGTTGCAAGGGAGCGGAACTAAATAATATGTAGTGACCGAGGGGTAAACCGCCGGCGAAAATTTGTACAGGGTGGCTCGAATTCGTGTCTATGTATGGGGAACTCGAAAACCGTAAGAGATACAGTGTCGGTCAAATTAAGGCAAAATTGCGCAATTAGGTGCCTAACAATATGCCGTTTAGAAATTTTTAAAATTCCGAGTATTTACGGAAATATCCGGAAAAAACCGAAATTTTGAATAATCGTTTTATTTTTTTCCTGGGCTTATTTAAAAACGGATTTCAAATCTAATTGCACTTTTGCATTGCCACTTTTTCCGCTCTATCCAATGATGATATCCAGTTTGAGATCCGACGTTTCGTCTTCAAGGGATCATCATCAACTCTCTTTTTTTAAATACGAACTTTATTTTTTTTTATCGTTTTTCAGATGGTATTGGCGTTATTAATATGAATATGTGTTTTAATTTTTTTTTAATTTTTATTATTTTTTTTATTATTTTTATTTTATATATTTTGCTTTGGCGTGATTTTAAATAATTTAAGGTAGGTACTTTTGAAATTTTCATATGCTATAAAAATATTTTATTTGTTTTTTGCATTAAGTGGAAAATTGGAGCCCGTATTAAAAATTAAAAATAGTAAAATTATTTTTTACGAGAATATGGCCATGAACTATTACTCAAACAAGTTGCTGAGTGCATTTTATCTATAAGCAAAATTCCAATAGAAGTTTTTCCATTAAAGTTCCTATAGTATCACGTAGTATGATTATAAATTGTTGATGTTCTCTATTAAGTACATTTTTTAATTGGTTAAAAGTTGGGAATATTTTATCTTTGCAGTAAGCAACTTGTTTGAGTAATAGTTCATGGCCATATTCTCGTAAGAAATAATTTTACTATTTTTTATTTTTAACACGCTCCAATTTTCCACTTAATACAAAAAACAAAATAAAATATTTTTATAGAATATAAAAATTTCAAAAGTACATACCTTAAATTATTTAAAATTACACCAAAGCAAAATATGTAATTAAAAAAATAATAAAATAAATAAAAAAAAAATAAAAAAAAAATAAAAATATAAAAACACATAGTCATATTATTAACGCCAATACCATCTGAAAAACGATAAAAAAAATTAAAGTTCGTATTTAAAAAAAGAAAGTTGATGATGATTCCTTGAAGACGAAACGTAGGATTTCAAACTGGATACTATCATTAGATAGAGCGGAAAAAGTGGCAATGCAAAAGCGCAATTCAATTTGAAATCCGTTTGTAAATAAGCCCAGGAAAAATATAAAACAGATTTTCAAAATTTCGGTTTTTTCCGGATATCTCCGGAAATACTCGGAATTTAAAACCTTTCTAAACGGCATATTGCTAGGCACCTAAATGCGCAATTTTGCCTTAATTTGACCGACACCGTATCTCTTACAGTTTTCGAGTTCCCCATACATAGACACGAATTCGAGCCACCCTGTACACTGAATACCTGCAGTACAAGGGAATACAAACGAATACATAAGAATACAAGGGAATACATAGGAATACATATGACTACAACGGAATGCACCGGAATACATAAGAATACATGAGAATACATAAGAATACATGAGAATACATAAGAATACATGAGAATACATAAGAATACATATGAATACATAAGAATGCATGCGATTGTAAGACCATACTAAGCATTAAAAAGAAGCGCAACATAAACAAGTTATGTTCGGTGTTATGACTGACAGAAAATATGCTGCATTTTAAAAAACACAGTAAACATAATAGGTAATTTAGTAGCTATGATAGAATAGAAATATCGACCGTTAGGTAGGTTAATGCTTAATACTATGAAAGAGTTTAATGTTTTGGAAAGTTCTATTATACATCGAATAATATAAAGGAACAATAAACGTTAAAAATCAAGACACTATATCGCAACACTAACTAATTATTGAGCTAATTATTATAACTGTTCTTGTCTCATAATCCTTTGCTCGATCTTATATTTTAGGAATGCATAAAGTGTCAGCTCTTTTCAATTTAAATGGACCGTTACCTAATAACTCAATAGATCCATGAAATATGTATGCTTTATCTACTTAGCAATGTCGTCAGTCTTAGGCCAAGTAAAAAAGTCCATTAGCGGCTAGGTCGCGCCGGTCTAAATCGTTCCCGATGACGAAATACTGCGTGCGACGCCTCCCTCTCTCTCTTACGACTCCAGCGCCATCTAGTGTATGTGGCGTTGACTCGAGCGATTGTATTCGCGCTATGTCTTCGTGATGCAATCAATATGCAGCATAAGCCGTCTTGGTCTAGAGGTTTAGATGGTTGGGTCTCAATTCTGTGGCTATCGGCGGCGGCCGGCGGCTCGGGTTCAAACCCCGTTGCTTTTTTTTTAATTTTTTTAACGGTTAAGTTTCTAAACAGTTTTTTTCTTGACTTTGGGTATGTCTTGGGTTAGTTTTGGTTAGCAAACAGTTTTTTTTCCTGATTTTAGGTAAGTCTTGGGTTACGTTTGGGTTAGCCCCTGGTTAGTTTCCTTTTCTTGAGCCCCCGTAGCGAGCGGGGGGCCATGCGAAATGTGAAATATTACTTATTGTAATACGTGCCCGTACTTTGGATGCACTTTTTACGAAATATACAGCAGCTTGCATGTGTTTTTTCGAATAAATAACACAATCGTGTCGGGAACGATTTAGACCGGCGCGACCTAGCCACTAGTAAAAAGTCGAATTCAGCTTTTAAAAATTTCAGTCGGTATTTGTTAAGCGACAGCGTAATATTTCTCCATTATGATTTCCGAGATGATACCATTTGAATTATCTTCTTCACTTGAGGTTTCTAAATTTCTCGTCGTCTGAAAAATCGTCAACTAGATGCTTTACTTGTACTTCATTCTCAGATGTAGATGTACAGTCTGTCCTTACAAAATTTTCAAAATTCTTTTTCTTTATCTCTTTTATCCGTTTTTTAGGATTTTTGTAAGTCTAGGTTTTTTGGTGCGCTTAGCTGGACTGGATTTAAGCAAAGTTCTATTGCTGGAATTATATCTTTGGAGTCTGTACTTATTCTGCCCGAGGACTCATCTAGAAGCCAACAAAACGAGGGCTATTTAATTGTAACATATTTTTCCTTTAGCATGACCCTAACATATGAACTAATGAATCCATTTCCTCTTCAGGCGGAATGTTTTCTCTTGTGTTATCCTGAGCCATAGCCTCATCAGTACGGTTTTCAAGTTTGTGTAATATTTCGTCTATTTCATTATCATTACAGTATTAAGTTACATTAAAATCGGCACCTGTTATGTAAATTTTTCGAAACATTTTTGAAGTGGATTTAGTGGTTTGGTTTCGTGAGAGTGATTTTTCAAGCCGCGTAACGACACGATGTATGGAATTTTCGTCTCGCAAGAGAGATAAAGTAAATGCCTGTAATGAGAAAGAGAGAGAGGTTCGAGTCGCGATTGAATCGGATTTCTAGAGGACTCCTACCAGTTTTACACTATAATTTTCGTCTCGCAAGAGAGATAAAGTATACGCCTATAATGAGAAAGAGTGAGAGATTCAAATCGCGATTGAATCGGATTCTACCAATACCTCCTAGGTATTGATTCTACCCGTTTTACACTATAACAGATTTCCTATTATATACTCGCGATCCATAGGTTGATGTCATTAAGCTCATTTCGGTAAAGAAGTATTCACTTCTAACACGTGTACGCAACTTTTTTTTTAACGGATTTTTTTCGTTTTTCTCTCGGAAACGGTTAAAGGGAACTATTTACATCTTACTATCATAAAAATAAATTTTTGGAAAACATACAAAAAATAATTTTGAATAAATTTCTCGTTTAGGGGGCCGATATCTCGAAAACTAAGAATATTGTTTTTTTCTAAAGAACCTTTTTTGTTTGTCTTCGTGTCCTCTATCTAAATCCAAAATTTGGAGTCGATCCGAAAAAAAACCGGTAGGCTCCTTCGGTAGGTTCCAATGCTCCTATTGATCAAAAGAAAGGTAACGTCGATATAAAATACGGTTTTGTCTGTTTGCCGATATTCGTATATTTACTACCGGAGTCTACCAGTAAAAACCGCACGGAAACCTATTTTTCGAATAGATTCATTCCACCGATTTAGGTTCCATTCTTAGGTTATAATTCAGGGGTCCAAATGAAAAATATAAATAGTTTTGAAATTTCGATACCGAAAAGTTAAGGTTTCCCTAGGCTCCGATCGGCAAACCTTCGGCGGTAGGTTCCCGACGAGGTCGGATTCGAACTCGGGATCGTCCCTAACCCCCTAACCCAACTTTCAGCCCTCCAGGTCGAACGATGCTAAAGGTCCCTATTTAGGGGCCCCTAGGAGACTTAGGGACTTGAATTTTTTTGAGAGCGTTCAGGTCCATCCCCTTCGTCCCTCTACCGAATATGAACTTGCTAGCTCGAAATTTACAAAAAAAAACGTCCTCTAAATATAAAAATATGTTCGGAAGGGTTTTTCCTCGAATTAATATTTACTTAGGGGTCGAAAACGCCGATTTTCTACTTTCGAAAAGTTTGGGCATCTGTTTTGGGAAGTAGGAGCCACGGATCGAAAATCGCCGAAATCACTTTTTAAGACTCGTCCGTGAGGCGAACATTTTTGGTTTCTCGTTCAACAAATTTTTTTTTACCGTCTCCTACCGCGGAACCTACTGGCATCGTCGAAAACACCCCGATCCGATTTCCAGCCGATTATCTGCAAGAAATTTTTTGGGTGACTAATAGGCTCCGGTAGTAGCCCAAATTTTTTTCTCGTTTAAATCGTTCCGGTCCGAACTAATACACCCGGTCATTGATTTCTACCCAAAAATAAACTGTTTTTCTTCTGGAGTCTACACGGTAGGCCCCACGGTCCCCTACTATCCAGGTTCGGTCTTTTTGACCCCGAAAGCCCCAAGTACCAAATTTCACCTAAGTCCCTAACCTACGGTTTCCAATTTTCCAACGGGTAAACTCAAATTTGAATTTCTGTGTATAGGATTTCCTAGAAAACATTTAGAATTCCAAAGCAATTCATAGGAATACACTCAGGATTACATAAGAATACAAGGAATGCATAGGAATACATATGAATACATAAGAATACATAGGCATACATGGGAATACATGAGATTACATAAGAATACATGAGATTACATAAGAATACATGAGATTACATAAGAATACATGAGATTACATGAGGCGTGTACACCGGAATACATTGGCGGTTTACCCCTCGGTAGTGACTAAATTAAAATATGTAAAATATACATTTAGAAGGAGAAAAAAAACACATTTTCGATAATTTTGAACCTTTAAAATTTTCAGTGAATGTACAGGGTGGCCCGTTTAATATGGTATGACACCTTATCTCAGAATTTACATGGTGTCATCCCGTAATAAACGAGCCACCCTGTACAGGGTGTCCCAAATTCGAGCCTCATCATTGGGATCTCGGGAACTAGAGGAGATACGAGGTCGGTTAAATGGAGGCAAAGTTGCGCGATTTGATGCTGACCAAAATGCCACCTTACAAGTTTCAAAATTCCGAACACTTCCGAAGATTTTTGGAAAAAACCGAATATTCGCGATTTAATTTTTATTTTTTATGACTTTATTTGAATAGTTATATCAAAATAAATTTCACATTCTCATTGTTACTTTTTCTGTTCTACAAAATGGTATTATCAGATTTTCAAACCGACGTTTCGTCTTCGAGGTGTCATCATCAACTTTGTTTTTTTAAATACGGCCCTGGATTTTTTATTACGGATTTTAAGAGCTTCTAAGATCCCAAAACCAATGATGTATCGCACTTATTCGAAAAATTCATATTAATGGCATTTTTCATAAGAACTCATGTGTTAGAGAGAGACAGAAAACAGATTCTTGGTAAGATCCTAACATTCGAAAATCATTAAAATGATTTTTTCGAAAAAGTGCGATACAACAATGAGAATGTGAACTTTATTATTTGTTCCAAATCTAATCCCACACAACTATTTACTTGGGTAAATTGCTAAAAATATAGCCTAGAGCCTATGGTTTGTGGGTTGACACTTTAATAATTATATTATTTATTAACCACTTATTATGTTAGTTTTTAAGCTTTCTTTATGCAAAGCATTAATGCGTAAAAAAGGTATTTGTTTTTAATCCTATTAAAAATCTATTTTCTGTCTCTCTCTGCCACATGAGTTCTTATGGAAAATGTCACTAATATGAATTTTTCGAATAAGTGCGAAACATCATTGGTTTTATGACCTTAGAAGCTCTTAAAATCCGTAATAAAAAATCCAGGGCCGTATTTGAAAAAAAACAAAGTTGATGATGGCAGCTCAAAGACGAAACCTCGGCTTGAAACTCTGATAACACCATCTTGAAGAACAGAAAAAGTGGCAATGAAAATGTGAAATTTATTTTATTATATCTATTCAAATAGAATCTTAAAAAAATAAAAATGAAATCGCGAATATTCGGTTTTTTCCAAAAATCTTCGGAAGTATTCGGAATTTTTAAACTTGTAAAGTGACATTTTGATCAGCATCAAACTGCGCAACTTTGCCTCCATTAAACCGACATCGTATCTTTTCTAGTTTCCGAGATCCCAATGATGAGACTCGAAAATTTGGGATACCCTGTACAGGGTGGCTCGAATTCGAGTAAGAGATACAGTGTCTTTCATATTAGGAAAAAATTGCGCATTTAGGTGCCTAACAATATGCCGTTTAGAAAGTTTTAAAATTCCGAATATTTTCGGAGATATCCGAAAAAACATAATTTTAAAAAATCGTTTTTTTTCCTGGGCTTATTTAAAAACGGATTTTAAATTGAATTGCACCATTGCATTTCCATTTTTTCCGCTCTATGCATTGGCGCTATCCAGCTTGGAATCCGACGTTTCGTCTTCAAAGGGTCATCATCAATTTTCTTTTTCTAAATACGCACTTTAGTTTTTTCATCGTTTTTCAGATGATATTGTCGTTATTAATATCAATAAGTATGTCTTTCAAATTACTTATTTTGCTTTGGCATAATTTTAAATAGTTTATTACTTTTGACATTTTTATATTCTAAAAAAATATTTTATTTCGTTTTTTGTGTTAATTGGGAATTTAGAGTTTTTATTTCTAATAAAAATGAAGACGAAACGCCAGATTCCAAATTGGATACCACCATTGGATAGAGCGGTAAAAGTGGCAATGCAAAAGTGCAATTCAATTTAAAATTCGTTTTGAAATAAGTTTAGCAAAAAAATAAAAGGTTCTGGTGTCATATAAGCACCGTCGATTTTGAAGCTTTTTTTGGGTTCAATGGAAAGATTACATCAAATGGGACACATTAACGCAAAAAAAAATTGCGGATGAAGCACATTTTCGCAAAATAAATTGAAAATAAAAATTAAAATTTAACATACATTTTTTGCTAATAAACACAATTCCAGCACACTTTGTCCTGAGGTATGGTCGCAGAAGGTTACTAATAACATAATATAAAGCTTCTTTTCTTAAAAATTGCAAATAAAACTGTTTTTTTGCACTTTAAAACGATAATATAATATTTATGAGATAAACGTCAACATAACTATTTCTTAAAACATGATTATATTAGGTTGGATTAGCCAAGGCCACCTACTGTAGTATAGGTGGCCTTGGCTTAGGACGGCTCAGCTGGCTGTTGTACGGGTAGATGTTGCCAAGTGTAATTTCTATTTGGTTCTAAAATATAACAGCCTCGTGTTGAATATGTTTCAAAAGTACTGTAGGACGAAAACTTCTTATAAATAATGATTCTTAATGGCTTTGTTTAATAAAATAACAATAATTCGAATATATGATTTACTAGAATTAGATGTTACGCTAATAATAAATGATATAAACTAATTTATTTAGTTTATTGAAATAGATACAAATTTAAAAGGTCATTTGGATTAGTTTAAGAGAGTATCACGCGTAGTTGGTTTGTTTTGTTGCTTTGGGTTAATTTTGATTTTGTGATGGGCGAGGTTAATCAAGAGCGTAGCGCGCTCGTCTCAATGCGCTTGTTTGGCTAATTAAAGTTAGTTTCGATTATTTCTGCTTAATCTGGAATACGGAAGACAAGCGCGCGTAGCGCGCTTGTTTCTACTTTGGTTAATTACGGTTAGTTTGGGTTAGTTTAGCTTAGTTTTGGTTAGTCTGGATTGGTTTTGCTTAGTTTGAGATAGCGAAGAGAAAGCGCGCTTGCCATTTTACTTTGATTAATTAGGATTAATCTGGGTTAGTTTTGGTTAGTATGGGTTAGTCGGGGTTAGCTTGTGTTAGTTTTGGTTAGTATGAGTTAGTTTTGGTCAGTCTGAGTTAGTTTTGCTTAGTTGGGAATAGCGAAGAGACAAGCGCGCGTAGCGCGTTTGTCTCTTTACTTTGGTTAATTAGGGTTAGTTTGGGTTAGCTTTGGTTAGTGTGGGTTGGTTTTGCTTAGTTTGAGATAGCAAAGAGACAAGCACGCGTAGCGCGTTTGTCTGTTTACTTTGGTTAATTAGGGTTAGTTTGGGTTAGTTTTAGTTACTTTGGATTAGCTTTGGTAAGTATGGGTTGGTTATGGTTAGTCTGGGTTAGGTTGGGTTAGTTTTGGTTAGTTTGGGTTAGGCTCGGTTGGTTTTACTTAGTTTGGAATAGTGAAGAGACAAACGCGCGTAGCGCGCTTGTCTCTTTACTTTGGTTAATTAGGATTAGTCTGGGTTAGTTTTGGTTAGTCATGGTTAGTTTGGATTAGTGTGGGTTGGTTTTGGTTAATTTGGGTTAGTGTTGGTTAGGTTGGGTTAGCTGTAGCTGATTTACTGGCGTGCGTAGCGCGCTTGTCCTTTAAAATTAATTTGTATGAGTTACTTTTGGTCAATCTGGATTAGTTTACGTTAGTCTGGACTAGTTTTGGTTAGTTTGCATCAGTCTGAATTAGTTTTGGTTAGTTAGAAGACAAATGGGACCTTATTTGGTTAGTCTGAGGCATATAAGGAACAAGCGCGCGG
>JAEQML010077094.1:0-13043 GCA_016904865.1 Pissodes strobi
TTTTTTTACTATATTTGCAAATTGTACGAGTGGATGCAAACAAGGAATTACGGTATTAAAAACTCCAAACCTGGCTTTCCACTTTTGTCGATGTTTAAACATGGAATAATGGAGAGAAAAATAAATTAAATTCGTTCCCTTTTAGACGATGAAATGCATTTTCCTCTCATTCTCTCGCTACCATTCATCTAAATGTCCTAAATCAATTTGACACTATCTTTACAAAAATGTGAGCCTTGGTTTTACATAGTTATATAATTCATTTCTGGATAAAGGATACGCAAGTTTTTTCGCTTCTAGTGTAGGCATAATTAAGAGTAGATTTAATGTCAATTTGTACAAAAACTCCAAGCATTCGACTGTGTAAATCACAAAGTTCTCGTACCCAAGCTTGAAAAGTATGGAATAAGAGGAAAATCATTGAAGTGGTTTAAATCATATTTGTCTGGGCCTGGGCGGCTCCAATCTGTAAGTTTTAAAAAATAAGTCTTCCAATCACCCGGAAGTTAGAACAGGACTTCTGTCCTTGGTCCCCTATTCTTCTTAATGACTTACCAATATTGCAATAAAGTGTAAATTTAATCTGTTTGCGGATGATTCAACAATTCTTTGGACAGGCAAAAATTTTAGTGAACTTGAGTCAAATGTAAAAGATGATTTGGTTGTGGTGCCAACTTTTGATATCTCACCATCAAAAAAACAAACACTCTTACTTTCATAGGCAATTTTAATGAAGTAACAGTTGGAGACCACGTAATCAATAATGAAAAAGTAAACAGATTCCTGGGTTTATACATGGATGCTAGATTAAAATTTGAATTACACATAAAAAAAAATTAGGCTCGAGTTGTTATGCGATTTGGGAAGTTTCAAATAACCTGAATTTCGCAGCTACAAAGACTGCATATTTCTTTCTAATCGAGTCACACTTCAGACTCGGCATATGTTTTTGTAACTGCTGCTCCCAGAGACTGCTCTTTCTATAACAACTAAAGGTTCTCCTAGTTTCGAAAGCTTTTTATACAATAGAAGAATAATTTTTCCGCGATATTTTCTATCGTATCTACGTTTCTTATTTCAGTGTCCTTCGTCTTAATGTGATTTTATTACCTGACGAATATGTTGAATTGTTAGAAAACGATAGACTTAAATTGCATGGTTTCTTAAGAAATATAGGTAGTTAAAGGATGTAAAATTTTTCCATATGCTATTAAATTTGCTTTATTAATATTATTTAGGATTATAATATTTTTGACTATACCTAATAAATAATTAAGCTACAATAATAGTTGAGAAGCTGGTCAATGGCTGAGATTTGGATTGGCTAATGGCTAATATTATAGTGTATATTCATCAGTTCTGTCATACTCATGTTATTTTGATTACTTTTTAAAGTTTAGTTGGGGTTGGGGCGCACCAAACACATTGTAAATATCTCTTTTTTTGTTTTGCGGTAAATAGGAATGTAATGATTCTTTAGTAAAGCTTTTTTTGACTTTATCCAAATCATTTATCCGAACGGAAGCCGTGAAGTAATTATAAACGTTATCTTTGAATTATTTTTATCATTGTTTCATAAAAATAACAACTCATGTAATACAATTTTTGATGTACTGGATAACATCATATTTTCATTGATATTTGCAATAACGGTTTTCAATTAGGGATATTTGTTCGAGCGTAAACTAGTATAATTTGTTAGTATTCTGAAAAACTAATCATGTTGAAACATTCATACAACCTACATTTAGACAAAAATTGGTTACAGCGCTCGCTTTGTAGCAGTTGTTTACCAAAAAAATTATTACAACTACACATTCCTAAAAAGTCGAAACTGAATGCTGTACAAGTCCCATGTAAACTTGCAAATTGCAAACTCAAATATGTTTTGAAATGGTAGAGAAATCGAGAGCTGACTTAATTTCAACGCAAATATAGAGTTTTTCCGACAAACCTAAACATTGTCGCAATAACGAACACTGAATTCAAATTTTAAATGCCGAATTCGTAGTTTAAAGTCTAAACTCAGATCTTGAAAGCTGAATTTTGACTTTAAATCTTCGTGTTTAACGTGTTATATGACTTTTTTCTCATTTAAAAAAATAGTTATAGTTGGCCTTGATTCCAAAGTCGTCGCTATAGAACTTCAAGTCCCATGATAGGGGAGGGGGGGTTTATACTTAAGGCACAGCTTACCAAACAATCAGCTAGCCGACTCTCCTGTCAAAGTGAAAATAAAAATCTGACGTCGCCGACGCCATTTCGGGTTAAAACACAGGGCCGGGATAAGGAGTATTCAATTTTAAATAGACAGGATTGGAGTTTTGATATTATATCTTATTTCTTTTTTAGTTTTATCGTTGATTGGATGCAATCAACGGTTTTAGTTAATTTTTATTTGTGTATTTGTGTACCTACATTCTCGCCGAACAAAAAGATAGATATCAACTTTTTGTTTTAAATATAGGTACCTATACTTAGTTTTTTTTATATAAGATACTGTCTTAAGCGGGAAGAAAGGAAATATAAACCACTGAAATCATAGAAATATTGATTTATTTTACAAAAATAACTATTTAAGGTATAACATAGGTTTGTTATCAAATCTCTTTTTTTTATTAAGGCTACTATACTAGAATATTTACCAGGAGTAATGAGCACGTTCCCAATAATTTTAATCTTCTTGGAAGAAACTTCTGGGTTTTGCAAAATAACGGGCTCCCAAGAACAATAGGAGTGATCATTTTTTGAGGATCCCTCGAATGCTCTAAAGAGCGTAGGTACTGCATTGTGGTTTAAACGGCAAAACTGGCTGTTGGTAAACATTTTTGGCTCGATATGGATACTGCAAAGCCTGTGGTTTTGATAAAGTCTGTCACTGTCCATATTTAGCAAGTCTTCTCTTTGACTACTTATGAGTCATATCCTTGCCCTAAGACAACATTATTACATTATACATAAAAGTACACAAATGTAAAACAACCTTTTTTTAAGCGATTTAGAGGTACATGTATTTGAAGCTAATATTTAATATAATTTAAGGTTTGAAAAGCTATGGATATGAGTTTTAAATTATGTTAATTTTGCACATGGTGACCCTTTGAAGAGGGGCCTATAGCTTATCTCGAAAACAACGGGGGTTGCAAAAAAAAACTAAGTACCAAAGTTGTTCCTAGTAAAATGATCTTTATTTTTTTGTATTTTTTTAATTGTTACTTTTTTATATACAGGGTGGTCAAACAAAGTTACATTTTTTAATGAAACACCATATATTTTATTACATTTTTGGATTCTACTTAAAATTCTCAGAATATTTGATGTAGAGGTAGTACTTTCACAGCTATAAACAGTTGAAAATCGGTACTTTGGCTAAGTTTCACCTTGGTAGCAAAAAGACCATTAGAGATGAAGTAAAGTCAATTTCACATTCCGAGGTACCAGATTTGGTACCCATTGTACCACCTGCCAGTTAGTACCGTCAGATAGCTCTTGAAAAGTTAAGATAGGAATATGGAATTCAGTTTGCTCAATCTCTAATGGTATACTTGATACCAGGGTGAAAAGTAACCAAAGTACCGATTTTTAACTGTTTATAGCTGTGAAAGTACCTACTAACTCTAGAGGTATAACATCATACATCAAATATGCGTAGTATTTTAAATAGAATCCAAAAATGTAATAAAATATAGGGTGTTTCATTGAAAAAAAATATAACTTTGTTTGATCACCCTGTATATAAAAAAGTGTCGATTAAAAAATATAAAAAAATAAACATTATTTCAACTTTTGTATTTAATTTTTTTTGCAACTCCCATCGTTTTCGAGTTAAGTTATAGGCCCCTCTTAAACGTGCCATCCTGTACAATAATTGTTTTTTCTACAGCCGTGCGCAAAATAACTAATTAGTAATTTCAAATGAAATCGCAAAATCGACGAACGCCGCGGCATCCTTATTTTATGCTCCAAAGCGTACATGGAAAAGAATATTCTCACTTTTTCCGTCGAGTTTGCTATGGATAGTGACGCCAACCAAAAGTATAAATAAATTACAGTCGTGCATTTGTTACAATGGATGCTGGCACTCCTGCTCTAAATATGCCCGAATATAATATGCGAAAAATGACATGTCATTTGCAAATTTCAGAATAAGTAGAGAGAAAAATGTGCATTTAATTTTAAAAAATGCGGCTATAGAAAAAGTTCTGTGTATTTTTTGAGCGGGAAGTAAGATTGCCATTTTCGAAAGTATAACGCGTTCCGCGGTAATATTCTTTCTCAAGCGGCAATCCGTTACTTTACGCTCTAAAAACACAAATAACTACTAAAACAATTAATTTGTTTAAGGTAATTTGTAACATAATCTTCATTTAAGGATAAACAATATCATAGTAAGAAGTATTACATTCCAGTAAAAACAGCTATGCTTACATTAATGAAATATATTTCTAAGCTACAATAGCACATCATTTTTAAGATGCTTGTCAAAAAAACTTACCTAATGGCATCTTTGGGAAATCTAAAAAAACTTATTTTCTTGTTAGATTCATAACTTTTCGCACTGCAGTTTTTAGCGGCACAAACGTGTCCACCTCGCGGTTTATCCATTTCTATTATATACAAGCACAGATAGATATTATAAAATAAGTAGTTTGTTCAAGAACGTATGTACATTGTACAGGGTGGCTCGAATTCGTGTCTATGTATGGGGAACTCGAAAACCGTAAGAGATAGAGTGTAGGTCAAATTAAGGCAAAATTGCGCATTTAAGTGCCTAACAATATGCCGTTTAGAAAGTTTTAAAATTCCGAGTATTTACGGAGATATTCGGAAAAAACCGAAATTTTGAAAAATCGTTTTATTTTTTTCCTGGGCTTATTTAATAACAGATTTCAAATCTAATTGCACTTTTGCATTGCCACTTTTTCCGCTCTATCCAATGATGATATCCAGTTTGAAATCCGACGTTTCGTCTTCAAGGGATCATCTTCAACTTTCTTTTTTTAAATACGAACTTTAATTTTTTTTATCTTTTTTCAGATGGTATTCTCGTTATTAATATGCGTATGTGTTTTAATTTTTTTTTTATTTTTTTATTTTTATTTTTTTTATTATTTTTATTTTATATATTGCTTTGGCGTGATTTTAAATAATTTAAGGTAGGTACTTTTGAAATCTTCATATTCTATAAAAATATTTAATTTGTTTTTTGCATTAAGTGGAAAATTGGGGCCTGTATTAAAAATTCAAAATATTAAAATTATTTTTTTACGAGAATATTACTCAAACAAGTTGCTTAGTGAATTTTAATTTTAAGCAAAATTCCAATAGGGGGTTTTCCATCAAAGTTCTTATAGTATCACGTAGTATGATTATAAATTGTTGATGTTCTCTATTAAATAATTTTTTTAATTGGTTAAAAGTTGGGAATATTTTATCTTTGCAGTAAGCAACTTGTTTGAGTAATAGTTCATGGCCATGTTCTCGTAAGAAATAATTTAACTATTTTTTATTTTTAATACCCTCCAATTTTCCACTTACTGCAAAAAACAAAATAAAATATTTTTACAGAATATAAAAATTTCAAAAGTACCTACCTTAAATTATTTAAAATTATGTCAAAGCAAAATATATAATTAAAAAAAAATAATAATAAAAATAAAAAAAAATTTAAAAAATTAAAAAAAAATAAAACACATAGTCATATTAATAACGCCAAGACCATCTGAAAATCGATAAAAAAAATTAAAGTTCGTATTTAAGAAAAGAAAGCTGATGATGATCCCTTGAAGATGAAACGTCGGATTTCAAACTGGATACCATCATTAGATAGAGCGGAAAAAGTGGCAATGCAAAAGTGCAATTCAATTTGAAATCCGTTTTTAAATAAGCCAAGGAAAACAATAAAACGAATTTTCAAAATTTCGGTTTTTCCCGGATATCTCCGAAAATACTCGGAATTTCAAAACTTTCTAAACGGTATATTGCTAGGCACCTAAATGCGCATTTTTGCCTTAATTTGACCGACCCTGTATCTCTTACGGTTTTCGAGTTCCCCATACATAGACACGAATTCGAGCCACCCTGTACACTGTTAATTACTATAACTATAAAATATATATACCTAAACTGAAACTACGACACTGGTTAACACAAACAACTCATCTGACACGACCACGAGCGACGAGCCAACACTGTCGAATTTGATAGATTTTAAGCCAGAATGGCGGCCTGCGCGAGGAAATGCGCATATCGTTCAAATGTTAAGAGTTGGATAGCTGATTGTTTGGTAAGCTGTGCTTAAGGCGCGTACACATCTGGCGAACGGCGAACGCATGTGGCCGAAGCCATTCGACAGAACGCCTTCGGTAAATGTGTACGGCCCAACAAACGGCAGCGAACACATGTATTTGCCTTCGCGAGAGTTCGCTCACTGGGCGGTACATCAAAAGAAAATTGAAGAACGAATTCGTTTGGCTGTGTTTAGTGTGTACGCTTCCAGTTAAAGTGTCGAACGGCGTCGTCGCGATTTTGTTTTGATTTTCTATTTTGCGATAATGGAGTGGACTAATTATTCTTGTTTAAAACTTATTGGTTTATATCGAGAACGGGAAGTTTTATGGACTCCAGTGCATAAAGATTACAAAAAAAAAATAAAGAAAATTGATGCCTGGGACTACATCAGCAAAATTATGAAAGGCGATACAGGGGAAGTCAAAAAGAAAATGGAATCTTTATTAACGTCATTCCGACGTGAGAGACAATAATTATATCCTCATCGGACGCCATATTTACCATTTACAACAAAAGTTCGCGCGCCAAAAATACCCGCGAAACTGAACGAATGACTGCAAACGAATTCGTTCACCGTAATATGGACGGCAGAGCAAATTTTCCATCGAACGCCGATAACATCGAATGAATTCGGTCGAATGGCTTCGGCCACATGCGTTCGCCAGATGTGTACGCGCCTTTAGAGGACCCAAAACCAAAGACCAAAAGTATCGAAAACAGATCTTAATCACATATAAGAATGAATTCAAAATAATATCAAGGGTTCGCTCGCGGCGCTCGGGCCACGCCACCACTGGCCATTCCACTGACTAAAGACTCGGCCGAGCGAAAAGAAGATAAGAACGACAGTTAGAAGAGCGAAAGTTAAAATTACCAAAAATCACCGCTTTTTTGAAAAATCTAGCTTAGACTTAAATACCAATCATCAAGCAAGGCCATGGTGCAGGGCAAATGGGCTCCATCTGAACATGACCAAGTCATTCGCCATACAATTTGAATTTACCCCCAAAAAACCATACGTTGGAATATAGCATTCTGGTGAGAACTGAAGAAAGATCGATCGAGGAATTTTCAGGACGAAATTTCTGGGCGTACATCTTGATCAAATGCTTACATGGTTTCTCCATGTAAGCTTAATCGCAATCTAATAAACATAATGGGCTGGAAATATGTTTCTCCAGATATACGTACGATAGCAGTGCCTATTTAGCTCATAAATTATCCATATCGACTTCCTTTTGGATTCATCCCGTATTTTCAATTTGAGGCAGAGACAGCTGATGTCGTGTTTTTGAAAAATAATACACTCAAAGTTCACATAATCGCAATCCAATAAATATAATTGGTTGGAATGTTGGACATATATTTATTCAGATATACGTGCATTAGCAGTACCCATTTAGCTCGTAAATTATCCATATAAACTTCCTTTTGGATTCGTGTTTTTAGTTTGAGGGAGAGACAGCTGATGTCGTGTTTTTGAATAATAATACACTCAAAATTCATATAATCGCAATCTAAAAAATATAATGGGTGGAAATATGTTTCTTCAGATATACGTGCGTTAGCAGTACCTACTTAGCTCGTAAATTATGCATATAAACGTACTTGTGATTCTGTGTTTCCAGTTTGAGGGAGAGACAGCTGGTGACGTGTTTTTGTATAATAATATACTTAAATTTCACATAATCGCAATCTAATAAATATAATTGGTTGAAAATATATTTCTTCAGATATCCGTGCATTAGCAGTACCCATTTAGCTCGTAAATTACCCATATAAACTTCCTTTTGGATTCATTCCGTGCTTTCAGTTTGAGGGAGAGACAGCTAATATCGTGTTTTGGAATAATAATACACTCAAATTTCACATAATCGCAATCTAATAAATATAATGGGTTGGAAATATGTTTCGTCAGATATACGTGCGTTAGCAATACCTATTTAGCTCGTAAATTATCCATATAAACGTACTTTGGGATTGATTTCGTGTTTTCAGTTTGAGGGAGAGACAGCTGATGTGTTTTTGAATAATAATACACTCAAATTTCACATAATCGCAATCTAATAAATATAATTGGTTGGAAATATATTTCTTCAGATATACGTGCATTAGTAGCAGTACCCATTTAGCTCGTATATTATCCATATAAACTTCCTTGTGGATTCATTCCGTGGTTTCAGTTTGAAGGAGAGACAAGTAATGTCGTGTTTTTTAATAATAAGACACTCAAATTTCACATAATCGCAATCTAATAAATATAATGGGTTGGAAATATGTTTCTTCAGATATACGTGCGTTAGCAGTACCTATTTAGCTCGTAAATTATCCATATAAACTTCCTTTTGGATTCATTCTGTCTTTGCAGTTTGAGGAAGAGACTGCTGATGTCGTGTTTTTGAATTATAATACACTCAAAATTCATATAATCGCAATCTAATAAATATAATGGGTTGGAAATATGTTTCTTCACATATACGTACGTTAGCAGTGTCTATTTAGATCGTAAATTAAATCTCATGTTTTTACTTTTAGGGAGAGACAATTGATGTCGTGTTTTTCAATAATACACTCAAAATTCACATAATCGCAATCTAATAAATATAATGGGCTCGAAATATGTTTCTTCAGATATGTTAGCAGTATGTAAATTATCTATATAACCGTCCTTTTGGCTTGACTCCGTGTTTTCAGTTTGAGGAAGAAGCGGCTGGTGTGTTTTTGAATAATAATACACTCAAATTGCGGCGTTTGTGGCTCAAAAAAAGGATAATCAGAAATAAGGTGAAGATAGGCCCGTTGATCCCCAAAGAATAGCGACTTTTACCTCAGTAGACATATATTCTTTATACTATACACCATAAGAACTAAAAACATCCTTGTGTGAAGACAGAAAACTCATAAGCACGACATCCGATGCGGAAATTTCTATTTAATTTTTTTATTTTATTCATCCATCTGGTCAGTCTGGAGATAGTTTTCTTGATCGAGGAAGAATTAAAAGCATCATGATGGACGAAAGATTAAGCTCTCTCGCATTGCTGACCAAGAAGCAGAAGAATCTGCTTCTATGGGCATAGATAATCTTGTAATTGCTTTCGCAGTCAAAAGCAAGAAGAAAACACTTTTTTAAGTTCCCAATAAGCTTTGTAATTTGTTTTGTTATTTATTTCTTTGGGTAACGTCTTTATGTATTTCTTAAGTTTTTAAGAATACCTATTTCTTCTCTTTCTGCTCTGTTTGTTAAGTAATGCGTTTACATTTGCTTTTATTATTTGAAAATAACGGCTTTTTTACTCTAAGAGATGTTTTCTTATTTTTTGGTTTAATTATATAAAGAGACTAAATAACTATGATTTAATTATACTGCCGAATGCATAGCAAAAATTACCTTGGAATCAAAAGCAAAATGAAATAAGCAGTTTAACCAAAACTTATTGGAAACTGTATATAGTATAGGAGAATCTGACATTGTCGGCTTATCCACAGATCTTAGATTACTTAATATTTAAAAAATAAACATTTACTTTCACCAAAATTTCTAAAACGGACGCTTTTGGTACGTTTAAAATAACCGCCAATTCTAGCATTACACAATATAAAAACCTTAGATATTATGCACGAGGCCAGAATTTTACTTTATTTTAGAAATCATTCATAGCCACAAAAGCAAAGTCTATTGTATCCAACTATTATTATTGTAATTTGAGAAAATTTTGTAAACATATTTTATTAAAATTATAATTATAAAATTAGATATATGCCCATAACATTAAACTAAATAATATAACAATGACATAATTGGCATAGTGTCTTCTAACTTTTTCCAATCTTTAGCAGTAAACGAGTTCCAAATTTGAATTAAACTCTTTTTTAGTCCACGAACTGTTCTAGAGGTCCAGCGTGTAATTTTTGTTCATAATATGCTTATTGGTGACAGATCGGGGCTACTGGATACCCACTTCGATATCGGAATATTATTTTGCAACATCCATTCCCTTACTCTTTTAGCAGTATAGGACACAGCGCCATCTTCTAGAAATATGTACTTATTTGCCCATGAAATTGTCTCTAAGGATGCCAATGTACCTAGACATTAACAAATCCTTCTAGGACTCCCGTTTCGTTCTTGGCAGAGGTAGTATCGCGTACTGTAGCGGCTCTTTGGTCGCCATTAGTACAAATCATTAAGGGACCTCGTAGCGAACGCCATTCAATGACCTTTGTTTCTCCTCAAGGAAAAATCGTGTGTCCGTGCCAAAAAAATTCCCATTTACGCCGGTACTCAGGCCGGGTATTCCCGTGGGAACATTCTTGTTTTTGCCGTTCATGTTCATCCGCCATCTCAGCATGTGCCTTTTGTAAAACGTGTGTGGGATATGACTTAGAATCAGACCGACCCCAAAAACACTCTGAATGTGCTGGCAAATTGTCCTTGAAAGGAACAGATGCCAATAATCCATTCAAGTGAACAAATCCTTCTATGGTGTGCAACTTTCCAACCTCTTGGGCCGACATACATCCCCGTATCATTAAAAAGTCTGAAATTTTAGTTTTCAATGCAAATAGTCTGGATAATATGGTCCATTTTTCAGTCCTCAATACCCTACTTCGGTAAACTCCAACACATGTCTCAATCCTTGACCCGTCATTCCAAATAAGACTCTCCCATTGGATTTCTGACTTTCTGACCAGGTGTAATGGGTTTGCCGATTCATTTTCTGTCTTATACTTGATAAACAATTTTCTTTATTCTACGAATCATCATCATAGTCAGAAAGTATTGTTTGGAGAGACAAGTCAAGGGTTGACTAATATCGAAGTATATGCTTTCTAATATTAATATAAATAAAGAGTATTTGCAAATTACAATAATCATATGTAGTTGGATTTAATAGATTTTGCTTTTGTGATTACTAATGATTTCTAAAATAAAGTGAAAAATTAAATATTGAGTGGGTCAAACGATATGACTTTGTGCTCCTGTCAGTCATAATTTTAAAATTTAATTATTTTTGCTGCCAATCGGTCAATCAAAACATTTTAAATTTGATTTTTAAAATACAATTTTCTATATTTATCAGAAACCTGCAAAAATGAGACGGTAGGTCAATATTTGTATAAAAAATGGAATTATTATCGTATTAATCTTAATTACCTTGTTGAGTCTAATTTTTTAAGTACATATCGCCAAATATTGTGCAATAAAACATCTTGCACTATGGATTGTCTGTTTCTTATGTAGCATGAAAGCGATTATTTTAGACTAATTTAACAAGTATCTCTTATTGAAAGACAAACTTACCATCGGAAACTGAACAGGGGGGTAATTCTTGAATCATTGGGACAGCTCCCACGTGGGAAGAGAGGATATAATATAGATGTATTGTATTCTTCAAATATTCAATTGTTTTCAACGAATGCAAACGTGAGAGCTGTTCCAATGACTCAAGAATACGAGCCCAGATGTTATCCCGTTTCAAAGTCGATGATATATAATTTTATTTGTAAATCGATCATTGTACTATTACTTATCAAATAATAAACTACGTATCATGTTGCTTTCAATTTTCAGTTCTTTAAAAATTCACCAAGAAGAGGGATGAATTTTAAGTTTTCCTCGCAAGACTTTGATGAATAGAGAGTGCCATAATAATTTGGTTTATCCCAGAATTAGGGTTGTGAAATTTCCGGAAATATATTCTTTGGAAATATTTTCGGTAATATTTCAGGAAATTCTGAAAATATTTTTTCAAGACAAAAACTAAGCATTTAAAATAAATTATTATACAAAATTAAGCAAAAACAATAAATGCATAAAGCAAAATAAAAAGGAGAAAAAAACATGTCTCAAATTGACAAATACGAGCAAACAAAAAATGAGATTCGGTAATCAAGAATCACTATTTGGCGATGAGTTTTCTTTGGGTTCATTTTCATAATTTACCTTATCATCAAGCCACCTAAAGCAGCTTAACGACATAAGTATGTGGCCGCCGGGTACTGAAATAGTCACTGCCAATTTATCCTTAACACCCTTAAAGGTATCGCCGCCTACAGCTAGTACTTTGTCCACTGGCTATCAACACTTTGTACCAGGCACTTTGGACGGCCGAAGCCTACCACCAGGCTCTGATTCAACATCTGTACATATACTTGGAGGGGTGAGGTCTGTTGGGGTTGGCTCTGACAGGGAAGCTTTGGCTGCCATTAAGTCTCTTGCGCTGTAGAATTTGGAGGTTGTTGTGGAGAAAAGTGGGAAGAGGGATAGTGGGCTGGATCTGAACCCGATGACTCCACCTATAGGGCGGCTGTCGCGAGATTCGGATCCGTCTAATGGACGCTATTTGCTGGCTAGGCTGAGAGACTCCTCCATATTAAAGGCTCTTCGGCTGTTCCTTGCCTATCTCCATGACCAACCCTACAGTGTGTGTTTTGAAGGGCACACCAACACCAGCATCAAATTAGCTCTAACTTCGGAGGGACTTCCTGGTGACGTGAACTCCTTGCGTAAGTTATATTATCGCTTCCACGACGCCTACGGTATTGGTTCGGCTGAGGTTGATACGGATCTATCTTCCTTCAGGTCGTTCTTTTCATCGGAGAGACTTCAACACCTTCAGAAGGTTAGGCAAAGTCATGGCAATTATTTTCCTACTAGTTCTCCGATTAGACGGAAGAATTTTTAGATAGAATGACGCGAACAGAGGATCAAGCACCCTCTGAAAAATTGGATGATGGCAAGCTTAGTG
>JAEQML010077097.1:0-13042 GCA_016904865.1 Pissodes strobi
CCTCATCAGAAAATAAGACATTCATAAAAAATAATGGATTTTCATGAACGCGGACTCGAACCCACTCACAAAACTCAACTCTACACTGAAAGTAATTTTCAGTCAAAGCCTGGTGCAATTGAATGTGGTATGCATGAAAACGATGAACTATTAAAATTCTCTGAACTGACCTCTCACTTATTCCAACTTCTTCTCCAACACGTGCCTGACTAATGTTTGGATTTTCTGTAACTTTTTTGTTGTAACCGTTTTTATCCTTTCTTATTTTGTGTAATCTACGCTCCCTGTTTCAAGAAAACGCTCAAGCAGTCGGCTATAGCTTACTGGTTCTGGATGGCGCCTTTCGGGAAATTCAGTCGCATACATTCTACTGGCTAGAAAACAATTTTTATCACTGTTCCCCAATACAAACATCATGTCAATGAGCTCTTAATTAATTTAAAAAAAAATAAAATATTATCCCATAAAGCATACTTATGTATTTCGTAAGGGTAATGTCAAAATCAATTGTTAAATAAACATGGCTGATGCCATGCATGGCTGATGCCATGCATGGCTTCCTAGATCTTTTTGGTAATACCGTACCAATAAAATGGGCATATTTATGGTTTTTGGTAAATATCTTGAAAACGGTCCAGAATTTTAATACACTTGTAATGAAAAAAATATTTGCACTCGTATTAAAATTCTGCATTAGATAGTGAAATAATATACAGGGTGCTTCATTTGAAAATCTTAAGAAAAACTAGTTTGAAAGTTGTCATTTTTGGAACCAAATTTTGGACACCATGTATAAAATAAGAAAAAACTATTTAATGGGAGAGTATCTTCAGACTCCTTACTTTTAGGTTCACACTCTGTAGCTCGGACAAAACTGATATAAAACCGTTTTTTAATATGTTTTTCCAGTCGTGTAAAACGATTTTTTTGTTGTTTTTTATTTATTGCTTGTGAACTACCAAAGCAAATTAAGTAAAATTTTGGGAAATATGAAAGAACACTAAAAAGAACCAAAATATGTAAAAAAATACAGGGTGTACCGTTTAAAAATTATATTTTTTTTGTGGTCATACTTTTTTGGATCACCCTGTATACGCGAAAATATTTTCCAGAAATACGCTTATATATATAGTATAGGTCTGCGTTCGAACGAAATTCCTAACTGAATTGGTATAGACGCTATGGATGCCTGACGCACTATTGAAGGACCCTGTATATATACATATTATTTAGAAGTATAAAGAGGGGGAAAAAGATAACATACGTAGGAAATGTAATTTGGAACAGTTAATTTTAGTTACATTATCTTATGATCGCTACTTAATTAGTGCAGATTTCGTTTTTTTGATAAATTTTCCTGATTTCTGACAATTTAGAATCGTATCAATTGAAGTTTTGGTTTGATAATTGGCCTTGTACTGTCGTGGTAGTACGGGTCAGCTAGGGATGAGTACTTCGATCGGCCATGTACTGACTTATGATTTATGAACATTTGTTCTTGAGACCGTTTGTTATTCGTTAATATTGATGATTACAGTTATGGTATAGCTCGTGGTATAGCATAGAGCGTGCTTACCGGTGTTATAGTGCAACATAGTTGAATAGGGAAAAATTATAAAATACTAGTGGGTTCAGATTTCATTTAACGTCATTGCAACGGAGTAAGACATTATCCTGAATTTTTGAATGCGCCTGCATGAGTGGATGGAGCATTTACTGCGACTTCTACGAGGTTGGCAGCACTTTGTTACGCATTAATCAATGTATGGACTGATTAGGAGCACGTTTTAGAGAAATCTGGGGGAAAGTAATTTAGTACCTATTCTCTTTGTGGCCGATGTATTTAATTAAATAAAGTAGTATTTGTCACATCAGAACCTTAGGTGATTGGTTAAGAAATTGACAGGAATGTGTTGTTTATGTGGGGCGTATGGCACATAGCTCGTGTAGGGATTGACTGGTTTAAATTTTGGGAAGGGGTATTTCCTGTGAAGATTGCACTTAACCATATCTTCTTTTTTTCAATCCGGAAAAATAATACGAGGTCACTCTTCAGAAGTCAGCCAGAGTTTTATTAAGTTTATATTTTAATGCATCCCTTAAGAAAGAATCGTCTGCTGACATAGGCCTTGCTGTCAAATTATGTGAATATTTATTTTTTTGTGGCTGCTAGAAATACATTTTTAGTTCTAAATTTTTTCCTTCTAGTATTTTAGTGTTTCAATATTTTAGTTTTTATTTATGTATTTCTATTATGCTGTTAATTAGACAGATTATATTAGTTAAATAAATACAACAATTTAGTTATTACATTCAATGTTTTTAATAAATTGTAGCTAACAAAACCGTATTAAGAAGTCTCTAAAATCATTGAATATGTCTTTAAGTGACAAAATATTGATATACAATTTTTATAATTATTATAATAATAAAATATATTAAATTCAAAAATTCGATTTTTTTTTCGAATATCTTCGGAAGCATTCGGAATATCTTAATTTTCAAATCGACGCGACGCCATACAGTACTTCAAGGTATAAGAAATATCGGTAAAAATCAAAGACATATAAAAAAAGAGTAGACGGAGTAGATCATTCATATATTACCAAATGTTTGCATGCCAACATTAGAAATATTAACGTGAAGAGGGGATAAAATAAAGAATGAAAAGCAATGAAGATGGCGGCCGAAGCGCGCCAAAGATTTCATTTATGTTTCATTTATGTACGCCCACAATGACGAGCCTGCGCCATGTTTCTCCCGGCGGCACACCATATGCGTAACATTTTAGGGGACACCTGTTTAAAGTCAAGGTAACATTGAAATAAGCCTGCTGTCAAGCAGAAAATAATAAGCCATCACAAAAATTAAAATGACTAGACACAAAAGAATAATTTATTCATATTTAAATATGCACAAAACTAAAAAAAAATTAATTTTAAGTCACAGTTCGAGAAAAAACCAATTTAGGTTTAATTGATAATTGGTTAGAGGATTAATAGAATAGAATAAAAATTAACGATTTTAGCATATACAAAAAAGAGCTACAAAATACTGCACAAGAACTTGCAACTATGTAACAAGTAGTAAATAAATTATTAACAATAAAAAATAAAATATATTCAGTATTATTTGATATCATTTGTAATAATATAATAATTACCTAGATGGTAAACAACAAAAGAAAATATTTAATCACCCAGATTAAAACTCACAATCAGTTAGGTCTTGTAAGATACCGTAACAATTTTTTTTAATTTGATATAATATTTGATATTAAAGAAATCCTTTTTTTTTAATTTGTATTTTCATTTGCCAATTTTGATATTCGACATAATGGAGTGTTTACACCGTAGTTAGTCCTATGATATGTAACAAATGTGTGTGAATTTCTAAGATTTCTTTGTGGAAGATGGAGTCAGTACCACCAGCTGCAGTAATTCCAGAGAATTGATTATATCATTAACTATTTTAAATAGACTACATAAATCAAGTAATTGACGTCTAGAATCCAAAGTGCGAAGATTAAAAAGTTGCATAATATCATCATAGTTATATTATATGTTATACCCAATTTACATGCAATAAATCTCAGATTTTTTTGCACTCTTTCAACTTCATTTTTACTGGTAAAATAGTATGGACACCATATTGGAACTGCATATTCCACTAAAGATCCAACAATGGCACAAAATAAATCTTGCAACATATATTATTGAAATTTTTCAAAGTACGAATCATAAAACCTAACATTTTTAATGCACTGTTCACAGCTATCTGTATACGGTCCAAAAAGTTCAATTTAGAATCAAACCAAATGCCTAAGTCCTTAACGAAGAAGATTCTTTCTAAATTAGCAGAATTAACATTATAAGTGCAATGGATAGTATTATTTTTCCTAGAAAAAGAAATTAACTACTTTTTTCGACATTTAAGTATAAATAATTTTCATTACACCATTCAAAAAGTTGATCGATGTCATGCTGCAAATATTCTGTATCTTTTAAACAATTTATAATTTTATAGAATTTAAATCCGGTCGGTTTAAGATAGAGAAATTCGATTTGTATTTTTTTTACGACTAACATGATAAATCACCATTATTTACTCCATTCCTCAAATGAGAAGTAACATTTCTCACCCTAGGTAAATAATAATATTAAAAAAAACCTAAGCCAATAATGAAACGGAAAATGTCATTTAAGTTTCAATTTGTTAGTTTGACAACTAGTTGTCATTTCGGATTATTTGAAAAATGAGTAGGAAATGATTAATTTCAAAATCTAATCAATTCAAATAATGATAAGGATTGTATCAGTGCTATTAGTAAAAAAAATATATACAGTGTGACTCACTTTTCATGACTCCCCATAGTATTCTTATTAATACTTGAATGTACACTCTCTTCGATTTTTCTGGCAACAAATCGCTACTTGCAGTAGTTGCTGTCTCTCTAAGTTCAGGAGGGGTACATACTTCCATATCTAAATCACTCTCACTAAAATTTTCACCCATTTTCCAATTATTTTATTCATACGTTACGGTTTTAACTTTTAGATAGCGTCTATCTTTCGGAAAATTACATTTAAAATTAAATTCATTCTGTCAGTTAGACAATTGAACTTCCAGGCTACTTGATATTTCGAACTATTTGAAAAATAAGTAGAAAATGACTAATATAAAAATCAAATCGAATCAAATATGGTAATATATCAGTGTTAGTGGTAAAAAAAATTCTATATATACCTCGGTTGAGAAGGCCATTATTAACCTCGCATATTATATATAAAAGTACTCGGTAAATAATGGCTTACTTCTCAACCTAGGTATATAATATACTATGAAAGGCTATCTGATACATTTCATTGCTGCCAAAAAATTTCAAAATATGTAAAAAAAATGACAGCTAACCATACTTAAAATTTATATGGCATAATAGCTCCTAAAGAGTTAAGAGGGAAAGAGGGAAAGTGCAAACCGTAATTCTGTACCGTTTTATGACATGTCAAAGATGAAAAATTGTCAGTTTTGAAAACGCCTCCATGTTGTCTTCAATGGTAATAGAACCATCTAATATTATGAAATCATAAAGTACTCAGTGATACGTTTGAAGACAAAACACACCTTTCTATTTAAAAGTTCCAACATGGCGCTCGTCCGCCATTTCTACCATTGTTATTTGGTACGACTACATTTTGTAACAAAGAAATGAGCGCTTTAAAAGTTAGTAAGGTAGATAGGAGTGACATTAAAGACGCGCACTGTTTTCTCATATACATGCTTTTAATATGACGACCATCATCTATTTTTTAAGTCGGTATCAACGTTCCAAAATATAGTTAACTACATAAAAATTGTTAAAAACGGTGAGCGTAAGTACAAATGCACTTTTAAAATATTTTTTCCAATCCTAGCTTTGCACGCCTATGCTTCAGAACCCGAGTTCCAGTTTTTCTGCTATTCGGATTCACTTCGTATATACTATACGATTATGAGTTTGTTGCAAATACATATATAAAACAACAAACCGATACGGAAAAAAACGTATGAACATGGCGGCCAGTTTCTTCTAGACGAGTGGCGGCTACGCGACGTTGTTGGCGTGTGCGGCAAGAGGGAGTACCACTGATTTTGTGAACAATGCGAAGTGGTGAAGTAGTGACATAGGGCCAAGTTTACATGACATTTGTAGCGGAAAACAGGGTAATTTTTCAGTTTAATAACAATTGGAATTTTCTAAAAATGTTTTTATTTTTTATTTAGACACTTTGAATAGACGTTTTTGACCATTAGAATGTGGCGCAATTGTTTGGTTATCCCACAAAAATGCCCCAATGTTCGACTATTGAGGAGCTGAAATGTAAAAATCCGGAAATTTTCAGTTTCACCTTTTCTTACGAGGTAACCACGGGGGCGTAACCAACAAATACTAACCCGAGCTAACCCAAATTAATGTAAAAAATAAATGTTTCAGTTCACGTATAGCCCTCCGCTCGCTTCGCTGGCTCCGGGGCGCAACCAAACAGAACTAACACAAACTAACCGAAGGCATGCCCAATATAAAAAAAAAATTGTCAGTCAGTCAAATGCAAATATAAGTTTTTTTTCTTGATCTTGGGCATGCCTTGGGTTAATTTTGTGTGGTTGCGCCCCCGGAGCAAACGAAGGACCATGCGTACAATCATTTTTTACCATTTCAGCTCCTCAAAAGTCGAACTTTGGGGCTTTCTTGTGCGCTGGCTGGAGAACACCGAAGTGCAAAGTCTGATCAATGAGAGTTTGTGACAGGAGGGGCTGCATTGTATTAGCTGGCAGGAACGTCAAACTGGTAAAGCAGTTTGATTACGGGGAGTGACGCCCCCGCCATTCCAAGTTGCCATGGGATATGGCCCACCAAATCCCATCGTCCTCCCCCAGGCTGGAGAACACCGAAGTACAAAGTCTGGAGCTAATCAATGACAGTTTGTGACAAGAGGGGCTGCATTGTATTAGCTGGCAGAAACGTCAAACTGGTGAGAGCAGTTTGATTACGGGGAGTGGCGCCCCCGCCATTCCGAGTTGGCATGGGATATGGCCCATCAAATCCCATCGTCCTCCCCCAGGCTGGAGAACACCGAAGTACAAAGTCTGGAGCCGATCAATGACAGTTTGTGACAAGAGGGGCTGCATTGTATTGGCTGGCAGGAATGTCAAACTGGTGAGAGCAGTTTGATTACGGGGAGTGACGCCCCCGCCATTCCGAGTTGCCACGGGATGTGGCCCATCAAATCCCATCGTCCTCCTCCAGGCTGGAAAACACCAGAGTACAAGGTCTGGAGCTGATCACTGGGGAGTGATCCAACAAACCCCATTTTTACCCCTGTCAGACTAGGGACCACTAGAGGAATGAGTCTGAGGCCGATGCTTTCAGTGGAAGCGGCCCTAGGTGGTAGATGCATACGCCTACTCGCATCGTCCGGTGAAAGACCACCCCACCAGAACTGGGAAGCGCTAAGTGGTTTTCCCAAATCACGTTCCGCTTCCGCGCTGGTGTTCCCGGTTCCACAGTAGGAATATATGGACATGATGGTGCTTCCAGGAGCAAAATATTCCGGAAGTAAACTCCCCGGCCATTCGGATCTCCGGGCGCTGGGTGGTCCTGGGAGCCCTTCATTCCGCATTTCACAGACAGCAAAGATACCGAACCATTTTAGAATAGATTTCTGCAACATAAGAGGCCTAAATACAAACATAAATTCGGTACACCAACATCTACAAGCAAATAGACCACACATACTAGCCCTTACAGAAACACAAGTATGTTCTACATCAACAACAGTGAACTACCCCTATCCTCTCGGGGCTTGAGCTGGCTACCGAGCGCGTCCTCTCGGGTGGCGTATGGGAGGAGCGACCAGGGTTCCCTGGAACCCTGGTTAGAGGCGGCTATAAGTAGGGTGAGGGGGCATAAATACCCCCAAAATCCTTTGCAAAAACCGTCTCCGTGGACCAACTCGTCTATTCTTCGTCCTCACACCTTTTCTTGCGGCTGCTGGGTGAGGTCCTTTAATCTTTCTATCGGCCTCTCTTGGCCCACTCTTGTTCTCTTCCGACCCCGATGCTATTAGGAAACGAGGGCTAGGGGTTTCTACGTTTCATTGTCATTCACACTCACGCACTCTTGCCCTATTACACGAACACACTTGCACATACACACACAAACTCACACACATTTAATGGATTGCTTATGAAGAACTTGCTACGAACTTGGATCGGGGCAACCCCTCAATAGATAAAAAACAATTATGTGTGACGAAAACAAGTACATACCCCAGGTGAGTAAAAATCTCACCATCGATTCCGATCGAGTGCAAGCCTCGGTGGTCGGTGCCGGTCCCATGGATTCTGGGGGGGATCAGACACACGTTTTGAGACAAAACTCGAATAAGGAAGACGGCAGCGCTTTTGCAGAGGGCTTCGACCCCTTCAAAAGAAGAGACTCCTTGGCGCGATCTCCCCCGCGTAGTAGGACGTCCTCAGTTTCATCTATGACTGCGGGACAAATACTAGGAGAAAAAGATAATGAAGTCGCCACTACAGAAAGCAGGAACAGAGAGACCAAACGAAAAAGAATAGAGACGCCGGAAGAACCACCTGACACGGATTTTCAAGCTTTCATCGAAAAGATGGAGAAAGAATACAGTGCCCTTAAAGAAAATATTAGGAAAGGAGGTTTAGAGACGAAGGGTCTCCAGTCGACACTTCTGGAGGTCCCAAATACCAAGAAAGACATAAAAACTTCCGCCACGAAGATAGGATCGCATGTTCAGAAGATAGAGGCGTCAACGAACTTCATTGACGAAATGTTTGAGATGCTGAAAACATTAAAAACCAGGCATAATTCAAATACCGGAAAGAAGCAGACAGCCGAGACGGGCACGCAGACTATCAGCAGGCAACAAGAAGAGAGAGAGTCACGGATAACCGATATACTCAGCAAAATTGATAAAGATCTTACTGAAGAAGAACTACAAGAAGTCACCGATACAGAATGGCCGGAAGAGATTTTCAAATGCTGCAAGGTACGAAAGACCGAAGAAGCAAACCTGGAAGAAGAGGATATCATAATCATCAAAAACGCAAACGAAGAAACAGTAAATAAAGATATTAAAAACATCGTAGAAAGAAACCCACAGCTACTAAAGGTGATAAAAGATGGTAAGGGAAACCCAGGAAAAATGCTATGTAGCGTAACAGCAAACGGAATCATTGGCGAAGATGACAAAGTGGAAAGCTCCATAGAAAAATACACGTATATGATCACACTGGAAGAAGGAGGCCGAACCATAGAAGATAAACATATCCTCAGAACAAACCTGGAAAAAATAATGGAAATAGCTAATAAAAAAGGGAGACTGAAAACGTCATGTATTACAACACAAAAGACAGCGGATAGATGTATTAGGAACATGTTAGAGTACACATACAGGAGAATGAACCGAGATGTAACACTCTATTCAAATGAGATGGGTACAAATACTTTCAGGAAGCGACGAGAACAAAAGAATGATACAATAGTCGTAAAACCTTTAGAGGGCATCACCTACGCCGACCTGATTAAAAATATTAAGAAAGAAGTGGACACGGAGGGGGTCACGATTGATAGAATCAATAAAACGGAAAACGGTGACATTCACCTGAAAATTAATAGTAGAGAGGAAAACCATAGAAGGGTATTCAAAGAAACCCTAACTACGAAGCTAGAGAAGCTAGCAACGGTGGATATTAAACAGAAGATGCGCACGGTTATGATCCTAGACATAGATGTCACGGTAGCAGAAAACCAGGTCCAACAGGTATTATGCAAGGAGCTAAATCGAAAAGACAAAGTGCAAATGAATATGTCCAACGCAAACAGGAACGGGGTCAAGCTTGCATTTATAGCAGTGACCGAATCAGAGGCAAAGCAGCTAGCCACAAAAAGGATAATAGGAGAGGGATGGAACAGATGGAGAACAAGGGAAATAATCTCCCCGCCAAAATGTTACAATTGCCACAAAGTAGGACATATGGCTAACAGGTGCACAACAAAAGACAGGAGCTGTGCCGCAACTGTGGCGAAGCCGGGCACATCAAGAAGAATTGTGCCAACCAACCAAAATGCTATCTATGCCAAGAGAAGGGGCACTCGGCAGAAACAATGCGTTGCCCCGAGTATAGGAAACTAGTGCGGGAGCACAAGATGGAGAAAGCCGAAACGCGATCCATCAAATTAATCTAAAAATTATACAGGGAAACATAGACAGGGGGGAAAGCTGCCATGGACTTAATGTTCAAATTTGCAGGTGACGAAAAAGCAGACATAATAATCATGGCAGAGCCAAACCGTAGTAAAGTAGCAAAGAGCGAGTGGGTAGTAGACAGAAACACGGACGTGGCCATCAAAACAACAACCCCAGCTATTAAAGTAACACGGAAAGGGGCTGGTACGGGCTTTGCATGGATTGAGACAGATCAACTGGTAATCTATGGGTGCTACATATCTCCAAACGTTGAAATGAAGAAATTTACAGATTTCCTAGAGGAGCTTAGAGTGGACATGAAGAATCACACAAAAGAAATTCTAGTGGGTGGAGATTTTAACTCCAAATCATACCTGTGGGGGTCAAGGTTTGAGGACAGAAGGGGAGAAATACTAACAGAATGGCTTGGCGAAGAGGACCTAATCGTACACAACCAAGGGGACACTCCAACATTTGTAAGAGGGGAAAGCCACTGCTACATCGATATAACCTTTAGCACAAAGAAGATCGCTAAATGTGTGAAAAACTGGAAGGTATTAGAGGAGGAGAGTCTGAGTTACCACCAACATATCACCTATGAAGTGTGTAGTGCAGAGAACCGAACTAACCCAGGAAACCGCCAACGTAACAAAGGTTGGAGAGTTAAAAAAGAAAATATGGAGAAGCTGACCGAAAACTTCAATAAAACGATAAGTGCATCAGATCTAACAAATATGAAAGCCGAAGACCTATCAAAAATGCTAACAACAGCATGTAATAACACATTTCCAAAGAAAATCCAGAAAGGAAAAAGAAGACCGGTCTACTGGTGGAATGATGAAGTAGCGGACAAAAGAAAAAAGTGTCTACAGAGTAAAAAAGCTCTATCAAGAGCAAACAAAAAGAGGCGATGAACAACAGATAGGAGAAAAACGGGTAGAATATAGGGCTAGTAGATCAGAGCTGAAAGGGGCAATATTCCAAGCTAAAAAAGATGCGTGGGGAGATGTGATTAAGGAAGTGGATAATGATGTATGGGGCAAAGGCTACCAGATCGTCAGAAATAAATGGAGAGCTCCACCCCTAATAAGCATGACAGATGAGGAGCAAATGAATATAGCTAAGAGGCTCTTCCCAGTTAACGAGAGTAAAAGATGGAACAGACTTCCCGTGGCTGAAGCAGAAATACCCCTTCTGAAAAGGCAAGAACTGATCTTGGCAAACAACAGGATCAAAAATAAAAAAGCCCCAGGACCTGATGCCCTCCCACCAGAAGTGGTAAAAGCTGTCGTGAACCAGTACCCTGACACGTGCCGGACGCTAATAAATCGCGCCATGATAAAGGGAGAATTTCCGAAAGAATGGAAAATGGCAAGGCTAGTGCTAATTGAAAAACATAAACCAGGTCAGGACAAAGCCTATAGACCAATATGTGTGCTAAATGTACTCGGCAAGCTCCTAGAACAGGTGATCCTCGCTAGGCTAAAACTGGAAATAGAAAAGACGGGGGGATTAGCACCGAAGCAGTTTGGTTTCAGAGAGGGAAAGTCTACAATTGACGCAATGAAGAGAGTCCAGGAGATTGCGGACGAGGCCAACCGAAGATCAAATAGAAGGCTATGTGCATTGATAACAGTCGACGTACAAAACGCGTTTAACTCTGCCCCGTGGGAAGGAATGCTCGAAGAGCTGCGGAAAAGTAACATAAGTCCCTATCTATATAACATCATAGCCAGCTACTTTGAAGACAGGGTACTTATAATAGGAGAAGAGGGCAAAATGGAGGTTACGTGCTGTGTTCCACAAGGGTCAGTGATGGGCCCGACATTATGGAACCTATACTATGACGAAGTCTTGAAATTGCGTGTCCCTAAGGGAGTAGAACTAGTGTGCAACGCCGACGATCTGGCTATAATCGTCACGGCTAAGCAGATAGGACACCTAGAAAGCATGTCAAATGGAGTTTTAAGGAGAATAAGCCAGTGGATTGAAGACAAACAGCTGAAATTGGCACCTCAAAAAACGGAGCTTGTGCTCTTAGTAGCGGGACGAAAAGTCAAAACAATGACTATCCAAATCGGAGACATGAGAGTGACAAGTAAGGAGTCTATAAAATATCTCGGGGTACATATGGATAGAAATATGCGGATGGGGCAGCACATTAGGAAAACTGCAGAAAAGGCTGTCAAGGCGCTGGGAAATATAAGCAGATTCATGCCAAACATAGGTGGACCACGGGAATCCCACAGGCGTATTCTGTGCTCTGTTGTACAGTCCATCATCCTATACGGGGACACAGTTTGGAAGAGAGCCCTTGGGAAAAAAGTACACAAGAACAAACTGCTAAGTGTGCAAAGAAAGACGGCGATTAGAATTACTGGCGCATATAGGACAGTATCCACGGTGGCAGTACTAGTTGCGGCAAGGTCTCCTCCCGTAGACTTACTGGTGGAACAAAGGGAAGATGAGCGACGTATAGGAAAAGGGGAAGCGCACAGAAGGATGCTTTCAAAATGGCAAAACGATTGGCAGAGTGAAGGAGACAGGGGAAGGTGGACTAGAAGACTCATTCCTAATATAGAACCTTGGGTAACCAGGAAGTATGGTGAGATAACCTACCACATCACCCAGCTGATATCGGGTCACGGATGCTTTCAAGCATATCGAAAAAGGTTCCATCTATGTGAAAGCGAGGAGTGTCTGTACTGTGGACAAGAGGACACAGTGGAACATACCTTCTTCGAGTGTCATAAATGGCAACGCGAAAGATCAGTCGCAGAAGGGGAGGTGGGACATTTAACACCTGATAATATAATTCAGAAGATGCTTGGAAGCAAAGACCAGTGGAAGAAAATCGGTGGGTTCATAAAGGCTGTAATCGACAGAAAGGAAACCTATATCCGAGCTAGAAGATGAGAGCTACAGCGACTCTAATCTGATCTGATAGCGTTGAACAGCAACTGTAAATAAACCTGTAAATCCTGTAAATAAACCTGTAAATTCTGTAAATAAACCTGTAAATTCTGTATAATTGAGAAAAAAAAAACTAAAGCAAGGTGCAAGAAGGAAATAGCAAAGAAAAGAAAAGAAGGACACTTACCAACATTTTCATCCCCCTCTCTCCTGAAGTAATGCCGGAAGCAGTTCCAGGAGATAGCACCCACCAAGGATTCCGTAGGGGAAGGGTTTTAGTGGGTCGGCAATGCCGGAGTCCCACACTCCCCAGAGCGCCAGAATACCAATGCTCTGGGAGTACTCAGACACGTATTTCCTAATCCCTA
>MU196370.1:2379-13041 GCA_016904865.1 Pissodes strobi
TTGTTATGATGGACGTCCTTTAAATTCTATCTCGGTTAAGAAACCATATCCATTGCCCTATCTAACTAGAATTTTAGACAAGGTTCGTGATGCTCAATTTTTAACTTCAATAGATCTCAAGCATGCATTTTGGCAAATTAAACTCAGTAAAGATTCTTGTAGTAAAACTGCTTTTTCTGTAATAGGTCGGGGTCATTTTGAATTCGTTCGAATGCCTTTTGGGTTATGTAATGCTGGGCAAACAATGCAAAAATTAATGGATAGACTTTTTCCTCCATCTATTGAGAATAATATCTTTGTTTATTTGGATGATCTAATTGTAATTAATAGCTCATTTCCTGATCACATTAAGACTTTGGTTAAAGTATATGAAACCCTCAAATCTGCTGGTTTAACGATTAATGCAAAAAAGTGTACGTTTTGTAAACCAAGCCTATCTTTTCTTGGCTATATAGTAGATAGGAACGGACTTCATGCAAATCCCGAAAAGGTTGAAGCAATAGTTCAATATAAAAGACCTCAAACTTTCACACAAGTAAAAAGATTTGTAGGAATGGCATCATGGTATAGAAGATTTATAAAGAATTTCTCTGATTTAATCGTTCCATTAAATAACTTGATTAAAGGTCGTAAAAAGAGACAAACAATAATTTGGTCTAGTGAAGCTGAGGATGCTTTCGAAAACATTAAAAAACGTTTAATTTCTACTCCTGTGCTGAGAAATCCGGATTTTTCTAAAATGTTTACAGTGCAAACAGATGCTTCTAATTATGCCGTAGGAGCTGTCTTGACTCAAGGGGAGGGAGATGATGAGCATGTTATATTTTATTCTTCACGCACCTTAACTAAATCTGAAATAAATTATACTTGTACTGAAAAAGAATGTTTGGCTATTGTTCACGCTGTTTTAAAGTTCAGATCGTATATAGAGGGTGTTAAATTTCGTATAATAACTGACCATCATTCACTTTTATGGCTTAATAAAATTGAAAAACCTATAGGTAGACTATGCCGTTGGGCAATTATGTTATCTCAATTTGATTATGAACTAGTACATAGACCAGGAAAAAATAATATTGTTCCCGATGCTTTAAGCAGATCTTTTCCGGAGAACGAATCCTTAAATCCCATCTCAAGTTTAGAGACCAATATTGTCTTGGATAAATGGTATAATAAAATGTTAAATAATGTTCAGGATTTGCCTGAAAAATTTCCTTTATACCGTGTACAAGACAATGTCTTATATCGTCATTTTGAAAGTCACTCAGATATTAATATTAATCAAAAAACTTGGAAATTAGTCATACCAAAAGAAAATAGATTTAAAATTTTGAAGGAGTGTCATGATAGTCCCTTCTCTGCTCATTTCGGTTTTAGGAAAACTTTTAATAAAATTTTTGAACAATATTGGTGGCCTGCCATGAGGCACGATATTAAAAGATATATTGCAAAATGCAAAATCTGCCATGAACAGAAGGTTTCGAGTTTTGGTAGAATCGGCTTAATGGGCGCACCTAAAAACGTTTCCATTCCTTTTCAATTAATTTCGATAGACATACAGGGACCATTTCCTAAATCAAAGTCTGGATATTGTTATCTACTCGTTATTGTTGATTGGTTTACTAAATATACCTTCATTCATAAAATGAGAAGAGCATTGACTCGTGAGATTTGTAAATATTTGTCAGAGTTTGTTTTTACCTATTTTGGAGTTCCTCAAATGATTGTAGTTGATAATGGCAGTCAGTTCGTATCTAAAGAATTCAAGTCACTCTTGAATGAGTATAAAGTTTCTAACATATGGTATAATGCTAAATTTCATCCACAGACAAATAATGTTGAACGTAGTAATCGAGTGATTGGAACTGCTATTCGATCTTATATTAAAGATAATCAACAGCGCAATTGGGATTTAAATGTCCATAAAATATGTAACGCTATAAATTCGGCTACTCATGAAGTAACGGGATACTCTCCTGCATTTTTAGTATTTGGCCGTAACTTGCCTATTTTTGGAGATTTTTATGGTGTTATCTCAAATAAGAACCTTACTCTATATACATTTCAAGATAGAAAAGATTTAGTAAATGAATATGCAAAACTTCCTGGTATTTACGAATCTGTTGATAGAAATATTAGAAAGTCATATGAACGTAATAAACAGTATTATCATTTGCGTAAAAGACATGTTGAATTTGACATTGGTGATACCGTTTACAAAAGAAATTTTGTTCTTTCTGATGCATCTAAATATTTTTCTAGTAAACTAGCTAGAAAGTATGTAAAATGCACAGTATTTAAAAAGATATCTCCACTTATATATGAGCTTTTGGATGAGAATAATAAAAATATTGGTCGATATCATATTAAGGATATCAAACCGTGTGCAGATTCCGATAATGAGTCCTCATGAAAGCTGAGTCTGTTACATAGTTTAGTAATAGTTTAATTATTGTAAGTAGAAATAAGTGAATTAACTGCAAGTCATGTAAGATGTATTTCTTGTATATTTTGTAAATCAAAAATGTTGGTTTTTCGATAAATTTTGGTATATGGTATTTTGTGCTAAATTTTCCCCAAGGAGGGAAATATTTGTAACAATCATTTGGATATGCTCGTTCCAATGTCAGTAATTATGAATTTTCTGTAGCAATTCGCGGTTAAATATCCAAAAACAATTCATTTATTTTCTTACATTCACAAACTTCGATATAATCTAGCACACCATTGGAATTATTTTAATGTAATTGATTTGTCTATGCCACTGGACTGCAGGCATACAGTTTTTGTAATCCCAAATATGATTGCCGGAATCTTCAATTTAATATGAAAAGTTTGCGATGTAGATAGGCAACTAACAATGCATCTATTAATTTTACAGCCTTTCTTTAGTCTGTGACATGACTACGTGCTTTATTTTGACAGTTACATAATTCAGAATGTTTTGTGAATGGAGTTTGATTGAGTTTTTCGCGGAATTTTCTGTTTAGGAAGTGAATTCGTGATTACTTAGTTGGTGGTATTTGAATTGACCTCGTATCGACTCGGGTTTTGTAGGTTGGTCTCGTGTCATTCTGCGGAAGTTAGTTTTTATGAGTTTTGGTGAATAAAACCGATTGTTGCTGAAGCAGAAGTCCCTTTTCGTATAGACCTTCAGGCCTAAGGGTGTAAAGGCGGTGACAACGGCGTCAAGAATGTGTTAATTTCCCTGGAAATTGATAGCAGCTAGGCTGGATATAATAATTTTTGACTCCAATGGCATTTTAATATGGATTAGCCGACACTGAAGGAGAGCCGAACATCAGGTAATTAATTGAGTGATGGCGAGTTTTTTTTTAGCAGCACGAGGACGCCATTTTGAGACGTCTTATGTTCGTTTTTTATTTCAGGCTCTTAATTCTACCTTGAAGTTTAATCTTAATTCTACCTTGAAATTTAATCTTAACTCTACCTACGTAACTTTACTCTAATGGTAACTTCAACTCTGATGGGATCCTAAATTTGAACTGGTTCGAGTACTAAATTTCAATTCATATGGGCAAATGAGGAGACTATAGGAGAGGATCAGGAGATTCACAGACGCGTTCCATTCCAATCGTAGCCTGGTGGGTAGCAATGTAATTGTTGGTTGGAAAGTGGAAATTACATGGTCGGGATGACTCCGTGGTTATGAAACCACTTTGCTGAAGAAGCGTTTTGGAGCCCTGAGCATTCTCGTCTGGAATAAGATAAGTGATCCTTTTTACCTTTTAGAAATGTTTGCACAATTCCTCATTATTTCATCTTTTTAAAACTGAAAAACCAACATTTCAAAATTTAATTCTAAGTATCTTTACCGTATCTTTATCTTACCTTTATCTTACCTTTGCTTTATCTTGTATATTTACCTTATAATACAGTTATCTTACCGTAATCTCAACACGAGATTATATATCTTTAACTTTAGACTTTGTATCTTGAATTTTGATCTTATCAATCAAATTTTGTACATTTATCTCATTGTAAATTAATCTACTTTATCTCAAAACGAGATTATCTATTTTTAACTTTAAGCCTCGTACTTGGATTTTGATCTGATCAATCAAAATAATTATCTTTAGTGAGTACCTACTATGTATTATAGAGATTGAATACTCATGTACATACTCAATATTAATCTCGGAAATTTCCATTTGTAAATTTTTGTAAACTATTGTTTCTTACTTATCTTTACTCTAGTTACTACAGAACTAGTGATATTATTTGGCTACATTTAAATTTTCAAGGGTAAGCCCTAAATTTAATATAAATTAAATTTCTCTTAAATTATCTCCCAATTAGACATATTTTCTAAATAAAATATGTGACAGAAGATATTCTTAATTATTGCTTATTTTATCTTACCTATACAGATTGTTAATTGGTAAAAGATTTTGATTATAATTATTCGAGATTACTATGGGATTATGTATTGAAATATTTTGACTTATTAATGAGCTGATCGTAACTTATGGGCTATTCGCTTATCAGAATCATTAATTTTAATTAGGGTCGTAAAGAAAATTTCATATACTACGATCTCATTATATTGTAATCTAGAATCAATATTGTTGAGTATTGCTTATTCTATCTTACCTATGCCAAGCGTAATTGGTGGTTGGAATTAGGATGTAATTTTGAAAAGATACTCAGTAGAGTCAAAGATTGTTATTAAAATTTTTGAGGGAAAGCATATCTTTTATTTCTTGCGTTTACTTTCCTTTCATTAGTGTCTTATTATGGATAATGTAATCTGACAATTTATCTTATCTTTTCTTATCTTTGGGTCTACTCTAGATCTGGCGCCCACATTTAATTGAATTTTCAGAATTCGAACTCACACCCCTAGTGCCACCGCAATAAGACATCTGAGCAGCGACAGGGTAACTCAAGGAACGTTTAACTCTCACTTTTACTTATACAAATAATTTCAATTAAAATCGAAATAAAATTTCAGAAATAAAAGGTGAAAAGGGTTAATGTTATAGTACATATGTTCTCAAACTGCGAGTTGAAAATACTTTCAAGGCTGTATATAAAATGAACCTACTTTTCTGGTGGTGATGATAAATCACCAAAAGTATCTTTAATTGCATCAAAAGCTTTAAAATGAGACAGAAGTTTGTCTACATCAATACTAGTACATTATCTGCTAAAAGCATAGCAAATGTCACATGAATGTACTTCCAGACACCTTTTCATCAAATATCCACAGACATAATAGATGGCACTTTGTGTTGAAACGGTTTCTTTACGGTAAGTGCAATCAGGCAAGGAAATTGCTGCAGTTGATGTTTCCGACTCCTTATTAATAATTTCTTAAATAATGAGAACATCATCTAAATCCTCCCTACAATTCATGTGACTTGAGTAGAAATAAATCTGCAAACATAATTTTCTGAAGGCACTTTGAAACTGTATTGGTGTGGGATTTATGCAATTGTCTCCCTCTTGCCCTACACTTCCAAAGCAATTTTCTAAACAACTGGTTTTAAGATATTTATACCAACAGTTTAAAAGTTTTTGCTATAAATTGAGAAGACCTCTTATTGTAATAGACCAACATTTAATAATCTTGACCATTTTTGTTTAATACCTTTAAATTTGGCAAAAAATCCAAAGCTTCGTTTAAAAATTCCAACTGTGAATCAGATCTGTCAAATACATTCTTAAATTTATAAGAATTATTTAATGATAAGTAGTTCAAGATATCAAACAGACTACTAGATTTTTCTACAATTTAAATTGTTGCAAAAGCTTCATTTGGAAGTGCACCCAAACTCATGTATATATTCATACCACTGGCAATTGAGTCGAGTTACTCAAAAGTTGAGCCGCATAACTCACTCTCATTTTTTCAAAAGTTGTGGGATTAAGGTGAGAATTAGTGAGTTTAGGTGCTCACCTGTAGAACTGCTTTTTATCGGAATTATAGAAACATTCAATAAATGCCCAAGACGTTTTTCTACCCTGAAAGCAAAAGGTGTGCTTAAGTTACTGCGGGTGGCCTTAATTTAGAATTAATTTCTGCAACATAAGAGGCCTAAATACAAACATAAATTCGGTACACCAACATCTACAAGCAAATAGACCACACATACTAGCCCTTACAGAAACACAAGTATGTTCTACAACAACAACAGTGAACTACCCTTATCCTGGTTACGACTTACATATCCGATTTAGACATAAGTTCGGAATATGCCTTTATGTTCAAAGCGACCTTTCATGTCACCGTGAGGAAACACTCGAACCGAACAACCTTGACGTCATGTGACTCAAGTACACCACCAAGGGATTAACCAAGTTTATATGTTGTCAATGGCGTGCACACAATGAAAGCACAAATGCATTGCCTACCCTGATGTTTTGACATTTTTTATATTTTCCCATTTAATTTTAATCCCGATAATATAAATTATACTTTTACTAATAAGTATAATCCAAATTTCAAGCGCCAATTAAAATATTAATTATATTATAGAAAAACATCACAGTCTATCACTCATATTACGCTACCTATATTAAACGGAATAATATTCTCCGACGGCAATCCGCTAAAAAGCATTCCATAACAAACTGAAGGCATGCATTTATACCGTGAATACTGGATTTACTATGGAAGCGAAAAGCAGTGCTTGAAAAAAGACAGCCAAATGAAACGTTACATAAAAAGAAAAGAGACAAAGCATGCGAAGATGGTCCGGGCCGACGCGACACAACGATGGTGCTGTTGCCAAAATGTGCTCTCTTTAATTAATATTTTGATAGACATTCTTTTTTACCAAGGATCATATTGTTATTGGTTTTTTGTGTTTTGGTAATTGGTTTGAAAGCGATTGCCGGTTACATTATTACAGGGTTTGATCAGTGGCGTAGCTAGGCGTCGGCGACTGCCGACGGCCTCGCGCCCTTTGAGGCCTCGCAAAAAATAGGTCATCGAACCTAAAACGGTGCACTTCTGGATTTTCAAAAATAAAATCGTAAAGCAAATAAGGTTAATTCTATACAAAACTCTTAAACATCACAGAACTCATTAAAAATTTGATTTTGTCTACTGTAAATTAACAAATTTTCTACGAACTCTCAAATCATATGGTTGTATTATTAATTATATAATATTAATCGAAGAGAATTATTTATGCCTTGTTATTATCACAGTTGGCATTTGCTATTGGTAGATGCAGCAAACTCTTCTGTAACTGCTAAAGTATTTTTTGGCTTTTGTAAATAAAATATATATGCTCTTTCAGTATCTACTAAACGCTGGGAGCTTGTTAAACTTAAACTGAAATAGACATTAAAAGCTATGTCTGAGACAAGGTGGGAGAGTCGGATTGGAGCAGTTAAAACAATTTTTTTTCAATTTGATGATATCATAGATTGTGTAAATGATCTACAAGATAAAGATTCTGAAACTCTGAGTGGCTGTTAAAGCTACCATAAATGAAATGTTCACTTTTGAGTTTCTTGTAGCAGTACACGTATGGTATACGAAACTTTGCTACGTGTCAACAATATAAGCAAACTATGGCAGTCGGTGAATGTTAACTTAAAGGGCGTCATTGACATTTTGCGTTCTTTTTGTACCTGGATACAAGAATATCGTAATACAGGATTTGAAAGGCTGTTGCACAAGCTCGATCGTTTCTAGAGCCTAGAAAAGTAGTTATGAAATTACCCCACAATTTAAAGACAAAAAAATAGCGAGAAAGAAAATAATGTTTGGGTATGAACACATTGATGAACCTATACAATCTACCGATGGGGATACCACCTATCCAATTTTGTACCCCAAAAAAGCTAAAATGCAAAAATGCTAACTTTTGTGTAAATGTTTCAAAAAATTCAAAAAAATTCAAAAAATTTCTGGAAAAAAATCATATATTTATTGCGCAAGATCGCCGCCCGAATACATTTAAAAAAAAATTAATTAAATTCAATAAAATGCTAAGAAATACTGAGAATACGAAAAATACTAAAAAATTCAGATAATTCTAAGAAATGCTAATAAATTCTAAAAAAATCTATGAACTGGCACACCAAAATTCTAAGGTGGTTTCAGGGATAACACCTATTCAATTTTGCTCACCAAAAATTATAAGATTCAATTCTAAAAAAATTGAAGAATTTCTGAAAAAAAAAATTATTTTTTTTTATTATTTTTTTAAATTTATTTATTAAACGGGAAACCCCCATTATTGTGCAATCTCTGCGATGTGACCGGGCCGCTGCGCCTGCGTTTGAGCATGCTCAGGTAAAAATTCTGAATAAATTCTAAACAATTCTAATTAAATTCTATAAAATGCTAAAAAATACTAAAAATACTGAAAATTCCTGATAATTCTAAGAAATGCTAATAAATTCTAAAAAAAAATCTAAAAATTCTATTAAACTGTACACCAAAATTCTAAGGTGGTTTCCCCCTCGCAATCTATTGAAATGCAGTTCCATCAAGTTGGCTTTTTCATTACCATGATAGATGCTATCATAGCCGACACTAAATGTCGATTCAAATCACTTAACCAATATTTTAAACAATAGCTTTATTCACATCATTTGAAATCTCTATCAAAAGAAGATCTGCACAAGCATTGTAAAGATTTGGATACAATACTACGGCATGCCCTTCGAGGTATTTGAGATATTCCACATTTTTTGGAGCCTCAAAATGAACGTTTTTGGGCGTGGCACCTGAAAAAAAATTCTACCTAAGGCGGCGCCTGCAGCGGGCCCACTCCTTCTGTATCATTTTCTAATATGTTGCCTACCCTCTCCTAAATGGCACTGCACGCCACTGTATGTTGTCTCTATTGCCCTCCGAGCGATAGAGCCTACCAAAACTTTTTTCAACACTAGCTACCATTTTTGACTCAATACAGGTTGATCACCCCAGTTCAGAAATAATCGTTCTGGGAGACTTCAATGCCTACAACACCAACTGGCTCAAACATCACAACAAGACCGACAACGAAGGTAGAGACTAGAGAGGCTGAAGCATTCGCCATCAGCTGCGGGCTTACTCAAATTGTAGACGAACCAACTCGAATCTCAGAGAGGGGCGAATTCGCCGCCCTCCTGGATCTTTTTCTAACCACCAATCCTGACCAGTACACAGTTATAGTTGGTCCACCATTAGGTACTTCCGACCACAAACTTATTACAACGGTTTGTGAATTGCCACTCATACAGAAGGATCCACCATTGCCTCGCAAAATCTGGCATTACAGTTCTGCAAACTGGGACGATCTAAGGGAGTTCTACCTAGATTTTCCTTGGCTCAACGTCTGCTTTGGCGCTGACGACCCGTCAGTCTGCTGCGAAAAGATCACGCAAGTAATCTCCTCAGGAATGGAAGCATACATCCCAAATTCCATCAAATTACCATCAAAAGGAAAGCCCTGTTCGACAGAAGATGCGAAAGAGCTGTGGGTAGGAAACAGCAAGCCTACAAGTACTGGCAGCAAAATCAGACCGCTGAAAATCGCAATTATTTTGTCGAAACGAGAAACTAATGCAAGCGTGTTATCGACAAAACTGAGGACAAACAACAATCAAAGGATCAGGAATAAACTTTTGCAATGCCCCAGTGGCTCCAGGAATTTCTGGTCGGTAGCAAAGGCAGTAAGTAACAACTTTACAGAAACGTCTCTCCCACCTTTGACAGACGAACGTGGCATCACGGCGACTACCGCTAGGGAAAAAGCAAACATGCTCGCCAAAATGTTTTCTTCGCACTCTACCTTAGACGTCCCCCAAGGCAAGACTCTCCCCACCATATCGAACATCAACACTACCATGGCAGAAGTCAAATTCCATTACCGTGATATTCGTAAAATCCTTAAAAATCTAGATACGCAAAAGGCATCCGGACCGAACGGAATACCTGCCATCGTGTTAAAGAACTGCGCCAACGAACTAACACCCGTTTTTTCTAGGCTTTTTTCTTTGTCTTACGGAAAAGGGATTTACCCATCTTCCTGGAAAGTCACTCGGTGCAACCTGTTCCAAAAAAAAAGCAAGAAAACCACGCCCTCAAACTATCGTCCAGTTGCCTTGCTTCCAATAATCTCCAAAGTCATGGAACGTGTAGTCAATCAGCAACTACTCAAGTACCTCGAGAACAACAAAATAATCAGCGATAATCAATACGGCTTTCGCAAAGACAGATCGACAGGAGATATATTGGCCTATGTCACTCATATATGGAGTAGGGCAATTGAGAACTACGGAGAGTCTCGAGCATTTGCGTTGGATATGTCAAAGGCATTCAACAGAGTTTGGCATGACGGACTGCTCAACAAACTACCGTCCTTCGGACTGCCAGCCTCTCTCTGCAGCTGGCTTGCCAGTTTCCTTAAGAGCCGATCTCTGCACGTTGCAGTCGATGAACACATCTCGGACACATTCTCCATCAACGCGGGCGTGCCTCAGGGCGCAATACTTTCACCAACTCTGTTCCTCATCTATATTAATGACCTGCTGATCGAAACGAATAATCCTGTTTACAGTTTTGCAGATGACAGTACCCTTGTCTCCCACTTTAGATCAGAAAAACCCTTACCAGCGACTGAGACTCATCACCGCAGACAGGAGCAGATTACAGCAATTAATCAAGACCTGGAGAAAGTTCAAACTTGGGGC
>JAEQML010077100.1:0-13040 GCA_016904865.1 Pissodes strobi
TTAGACAATTTATAATTTTGCTTTATTAAATGGTAAAAAACAGAAAATAAGGGGTAAAATACCTTCTTACCGATGAAATCTTATTCCAAGTTCTGAATTTGTTGGAGTTTTAGCAGGGCCACAAGCTGCACAACTAACCATGTACTTTGCTTCTTTAATCCAAAATACACACCTTTACTACTAAATATCTAATTAAACACTTTATGAATTAAAGCAATATCTACAATAATATTACTAAAGAAATAAACAATGTTCCAAGTCAAAGTAAATCGCAAAAATAGCTTTAAACACAAGAAATACCATCAAAACGTAGGAAGCACCCAAACATAACGTCAGAATGAGTCATATAATATAATATACTATACTGTCATGCCTTATTTAAAACGAATCCAACTCCAAATTTGCAAAAATTCGTTTTCATTTTATTTACTTAGTCGTTTAAGTACTAAAAAAAGCATTACTGGAAAGAAAAATCAAAAAAAAAAATTGAAATGTCAGCAATTTACAGACAATTTTACAAAATATCTTAAGGCCGACTAATTTATTAGATATTTTAGTGTTATTTTAAAGGCAAGCTATAGGATTTAACGGATAACATTTTTAACGTTATGTTTGATACTTTTCCATTTCAAATATGAAAAATAAACTTCTGTATGTAATAATAATAATAATAATAATAAATTCTTTATTTGCTTAAGTACATACAGAATGTTTAGCATCGTCACACAATCATAGTAAATATATGTATAACAAATATACGGTTAATTTCTTAACTATTCCTGGCATAAAATTCATCTAATGTATAAGGACATAATTCTAAAAGTAGGTTTTTTATTTTTCTTTTAAATATAATAAAGGGCAGAGTTTTCAGGTCAGCGCCTAGGGAATTATACAATTTTATGCCGTTATTAATGTAGCTCTTGTGAGTCAAAGAGAGTCTGTGTTGTTGTATTAATAAGTTCCCACCGTGTCTGGTGATGTAATTATGTCTGCTGTTGACGGTTGTGAATTCTGTTATTGTAGCCTTTATGTAGGTCAAACATTGATATATATACAGGCCTGGCAAGGTTAATATTCGAAAATCTCGAAAAGGAACTCTGCAGGTGTCCATGGGCCTTAGTTTTGCAATTATTCTTATGGCTTTTTTTTGCATTAGGAACACTTTTGGCCAGTCTGTCGAGTTTCCCCAAAATAACAAACCATATGACAGTCTAGAGTGGAAAAGACCCATATAGGCCGTGCGGGATACTTCTGATGGGGTGGTATGTGAGATTCTACGGAGGAGATATAGGGTAGAAGAGAGGTTTTTTGTTAAATGGGTGATGTGTTGTTTCCAAGTTAACCTAGTGTCAAGGTGGACCCCCAAAAATTTATAGAATTTACCCTCGTCCTTTTCTCTTAAGGAGAATATAACAGTTTCTGTTTTCTCAAGATTTAGACATAGGTTGTTATCAGCAAACCATGTGTGTAGTTTTCTAATGGTGGAGGTGGCTGTTAAATGGAGCTGATGAGTATTACAGTGGTGGTCGAGTAGGGTTGTGTCATCTGCATATTGAACTGATGTCAGGTCTGAAAAATGTGATGGAAATTCGTTTATGTACAAAATGAATAACAGGGGTCCCAATATGGACCCCTGTGGTACACCCACATTCACGGGAAGAGCCGCTGACTTCCTACCACCAATGTCCACCAGCTGGTACCTGTCCGAAAGATATGACTGAATGATCCTCTGCGAGTTACCTCGAATGCCATAGTATAGAAGTTTGTTTAGAAGGATTTGGTGTGACACACAGTCGAACGCCTTCGAAAGATCGCAGAAGATCGCCAGTACAGACTCTCCCCCCTCAAAGTGCTCAACTATGTGGCTCACCAGAGCCCTCAGGGCATCTGCTGTGGATCTTTTTTTCCGAAAGCCAAACTGATGCATTGAGAGGAGATTACCTCTATCCAGGAAAGCAGTGAGACGATTGTTTAAGCTGATTTCTATAGGCTTGGATAGTACTGGGACTAAGGAAATTGGTCTATGGTTACTTGGGTCGTTTTCATCACCTTTTTTGAAGATCGGAATCACCCTACTAGTTTTTAGCCTACCTGGGAAACTTCCGCAAGTGAAACATTTATTGATAATAATGGAGAGGGGTAATGCAAGGCCTTCAGCCAATTGTTTTAATATTTTGTTACTAAGACCGAAAATATCTTTTGCTGTGCTATCACTTAAGCTTCTTAGGATGACCATGACCTCTGCAGGAGTTTCAGGTACCAAAAATAAAGTATAGTTGTTTTGTATTATTTTGGAGGTTATGGATGATGGATCACCTCCAGATTTTTGAAGACTGGCTGAAATAATGTTTGAAATATTAGTAAAAAACATGTTGAATTCATCGGGGGAGAGTTTAGATTGTATGTTGCTAATTTTTTGGTTTTTGGAGCTATTGATTATGTCCCAAATTACTTTTGGTTTATTGGTGTTGTTTTCTATATTATTACTGAAGAATTTAATTTTTGCTTCGTTTATTTTTGCCTTGTATAAGTGTTTTTGTTGTTTTATCTCTTGTGTAAAGTTGACGTTTGGATTTTGTTTGTCAAATGTGGTGAGTAAATTTAAGGTGTCTCTATATGCTTTCAATTCACTGCTGAACCATTTTTTGTTCTTGTTCCTACAATGGCATGTTTTTGTTTTTTGTGGGAAACAGCTCTCAAATATTTCGAGAAACGTGCTCAGAAATACATTGAAAGTAGTATCCACGTCAGTTTGTTCTAAGAGTGTTGTCCAATCAGTGTTTTTTAGGGTGGCAATACATAGAGCTACATTATCAACACAAAGAGGTCTGAAGACATTAATGGATGTATAGTTGTTTGAAATGGTTTTCTTTTTATGTCTGTAAATGTTAGTGATAGCCATGTGGTCAGACATGTATGTATCCCATAGTGACCAGTGTGACTCTGTTATGCTATTTGTGATACAGTTATCTAGGCAGCTACTTTTCGAGATCTTTGAAATTCTTGTTGGTACATTGACTAAGGATTTAAGACCATAAGAGTCTAGTAACTGTGAGAATTCAAGTGAGGCATAATCTGCAGAAAGCAAATCTATGTTAAAATCACCATATATAAATAGCTTTTTGTTTTTTTTGTTGAGAAGGTCTAGGATTTTTTCAAGAATTTCAAAGAAAATATCTAATTGGCCGCTTGGTGACCTATAAATGCAAACCATGATGATTTGTAAATTTGTTACTTCAATAGCTGTGACCTCACAATGTTTTTCAGCTGAAATATCATTTATACCTTGGATTTGTTTGGATGCATAATTACTTTTTATATAAATTAGGGTTCCACCTCCTCCTGATTGGGATCTGCAAAAGTGGCTAGATAAGGTATAGTGTGGAAGTCTGCAGCTTTCCATAGCAGGCTCACTAAGCCAGTGTTCACACAGCAGAACAGCATCAAAGTTCTTATCCTCGATCTGCAGCTCCAGTTCATCTAGTTTTTTTGATAAGCTTCTAATATTCAGGAACATCATATTGAAATCTTCCATTGTTTCTGTGTCTGTTTCTGCTAATAACACTTGTTTTGTTGTGGCAGTTGAGTCTGGTTTGTTGCTATGAATATTCGTTAAAAATTTTTCTTCTGGTTGTATTTTGCTTGGATGCGGAAGTCATATCTTTTAATGCCAACATCTCTGGGCCAGAAGCTTGGATTATACATGTCTTCTTTTCGGGAGAAAGGTGCCGTGACAAGAAAACATTTATTTTTTGTTTCATCTGTGGGCAGTTCCGTAACTTGAATATTCAAGGTATCATATCCAGGTTTTTTCTTAATGAATTCTTGGACTTGAGTAGAGCTAACAGTTCTCTGGACTCTGTATAGGTAAATCCATACTTTTTTTTGGACACCCATGAAGGTATTTGAGGAGTCTGAGGTTCCTAGGGTTTTATGTTGTTTTGGAGAGCTATTTTGCTTCCTGTAGCGCCGGTGGCGTTGAGTTTGCCATTCACAGTCAGCATTTTCCTGGTTTGACGAAGTCGCAAGATTTACTGCTTGTTGGAGAGCGGCCGAGGTTATTATTTGCGGGTTTTTGTCGTGAATATGAGTTTGTTTATTTTTATTAGAGTCTGACGAATTTGTGGTTATGTTGTCGTCATTCTTCTTTCCTGATGTGTTGGGGCCTGGTTGTAAGCTGCCAATGGTTCTGCTTTTGTTTATTTGAACTAATGGAGTAGTTCGATTCTCCTGTTGAATGTCGACGTTGACATTTTGTGTTTTGGCGGGTATATTACCGGAATTTGATCCATAACCTGACTTGTTGAGGTTTTCTTCAAGAAATCCTATTTTTTCTTTTAATAGCTCGCAATTTTCGATGAGTAGTCTATTTTTGTCTTCCAGTTCGTGGATAATCCTCTGGAGAAGTGCTTCTCGATCGGAAGGTTCGCCTGCAGGAATCACTTCATCTGTTTTTGTTATGTATTCTTCATGCCGGCAGGTTGAACTCTTTTTTTCTTGTGCTCGCTTAAAGCACGAAGGATGATATGTTTCTTTACACTTTTGGCACTCAATTGCATTGTTTGACACACTTTTGAAGCAATAAAAACAGTTTATTGCGTTAGAATTAATTGTTTTTGAGGAGCGAACGTTAGGTGCGACCAGACCGTCCGCCATCTTAACGACTATGTAAATGTCAGGTGCCTAAACTTATATGTTTACATTTTACATTTAGATACAAAAATTATCGAAAAAAAAAACAGAAAGGTGCGTTTCTTTTTCGGATAAGTGCTGCTTTTTACATACCTCGTAACCATCATGTTATAAATCATTCATGTAATTTAGAATAATTATCAATTGGTGATGTTATTTATTTAAAACTTCACTTCACCTATTAACCTGGTGGAAAACAGGTATAATTTTCCAAAAAATTAATGAGAAAATATATTCAAATATTCAAATTATAGGGAAAACAAAAATTTTTTCACACACCACTTTTTCTTGGTATTTTCCCAAGATTTCTTTACATAGGTATTTAGCTAATAAAATGAAGTTTACACATGTGAAATTTATCCTAAGGAATTTAATTTTTATATTTCGAATATACCTAAAGTATCTAGCAAAGTTAAAACATTTATATGATCCGCAAAAAACGCACGTATTTTTATATACATGTTGGCAATATTTATAAATTATAACTTTTTTTGAGATCACTGTACCAGTAAGTAATAAACAACAAAACTATATAAATACATAGTATAAGTATTTATTTTTTGTTGTGCAATCGTTTTAGGAGACGCCACTGGTAATTTGGGTCGCCATATGCAAGAACCAATCCCGTCTAATGTCAATATGTATTTTGCTCCTTCCTTCCTATTCTTTATTCATTGAAATAATCTAGAAATGAAGACATTTCGCGACCATTAATCAATAAAACATCAGGGCTGATTAACTTAAAAAATTGTGCCATAGCTACTATCATTTAAAACAATCTTTGTGCTATGGTTCTAACTCTAAACACAAACCCAAAAAAACGTAAAAATTAAGTATTATGAAGTTTAGAGCACTAGTAATATATTACTTTACGTTAGAAAAGCATCACTTTGTATAACTTAATAGACGATGTAAAAGTTCAACTTTATATGATTAAAAAGCCCAGTGGTAGAAAGTCTTTTACTGCTGCTAGCAGAATTATAAATACTTTTGCTGCCGCTGGTTTGTCAGATCAAGTTTTTTTTAATTAAATAATGCGGTAATTCTGTCAATGTTATATGTGGCATGTCTGATAAAAAATTTTGAGCATGTCGACAATATTTTCAATAAATAAATCAAGTTGAACGATAACTCCGCTCAAAAGCGGCAGACTTAATTTTGTTAGAAAGCTCCTCGCAGATGCAACAGGTATCAACTTGTGGTCTACCGAAAGACAAGCTAAAACGTTCCTTGAATATCTTGCGGTAAAAGCTGTACTTTATAGATGATTCGATTTTTTGTGAGAAATAAGTCGTGCATCTTCTTAATATCCAATTTTTCACTAAGGTAGTGATAGACACGACTACCATAATGTGAGTTTTTACGGGAAATGAACGAATTAATTCCTCGACTTGCCTGACCTACCTTTCAGGTTTTGCATTCCCTGGGTTATTTTTTTTTTCTTCTGTCAATGTCCCAATGACAATAAGTTAGCCAAGCGCCGCACACGGTCTACAGTGATCACACACACACATCACTAGGTCGTTTACGTGAAATTTCCGAACACTCAATTAAAGCCTACAAATATGCATCTTGTTCATTTTTGGCTTCTAAAGCATAAAATTTATCAAATATCTCTTGCCGATTACCCTCGGGAATTTTCAGAAAACAGCGCGCCCTACATCTAAAAGTGAAAAACGTACTTAAGTGATATTTTGATCGACAAAAACAAAATTATTTTTCTTACCGGCATGTCCGTTCATTTACCTTGACGCCTCTGTAATTCAGATATTCCTTGCCCTTCACTCGTGCACTTTTAATCACTTCTTTTTTATAAATAACTCGTTTTAGTCCCTTCTTGCGTTTTTAGGAATAATTTCCTCAGAAAGATCCTCCTCGGATCACCTTTTCAAAACTAACAGTAAACATAAACATTGTTATTCGTCAAGAACACCACATGTCCGGGACTTATGGGGTTTCTCAAATAAATACGTATTTTAAAGTACCGCTGAAGCGTTAAATGGATTGGACATGTTGGATTTCTCTTTAAAAGATGCGTCTATTATAGAACATGTTAAGCAAAAAAAGTCGAAATGTCAAATGTATGGACATGTGGGATTTCTCAAATAAGTGATTCAAATAATATTACATATTCAAGCTTATTAAAGTTATAATATTGGAGAAACTTAAAATATTATAGGAATAATAATACGATTAATAACTAATAATAATAATAATAATAACAACGAAGGGTTGTTATAATTTACGCAGGGTAAATAAATATTTCTATATTTTTTGACAGCTCTTTTATGGATAAATAATATGCTCCATGTGGGACACTCAAGCCTTTTGTTATATAGTCTTAGAATCACTTTTTCTACGTATATGCCAAAGGGTTTGTGTGGGAAAGTGGTGGAAATTTCTAGAAATTTTTTGTCAGCTCTTTGTTAAATAAATTATGTATAATTAATTTGATAACCATTTCCGACACTCAAGCCTTTCGTTATTTAGTCATAGAATCACTTTCTAAGCATATACCAAACGGCTTGCGAGAGAAAATGGTGTCAACTTCCATACAATTTTCCTGCAACTTTTTTATTTTCTGAAAATTTGAAAACCACGCTTTACACTTAAGCCATTATTTTTAACGGATTCTTATAATTGATAAGTTTTTATTGCAAATAATTTCGTTGATGGGAAAATAACTGAAAAAACGAAAATAATTTCCGTTAAATTGTTCGACCCCAAAATCTACTTATCCATTCGCGCCACTCAAGCCAATATGTTTTTCGGGCTAGTGATGATGTAGGGGTTGTCATACTTTCGAGGGGCTTGTGTGGAAAATGTGTCAAAATCTCGATTTTTCCGTTCAATATTACGCCCTTATTTTAACCCTTCAGCCACCTGCAACACTCAAGCCTTTGGTATTTCGAAGCTAGGTTCTATGAATTAATAATTTAGTGAACATGGCTTGCCTGAAAATTTGGGCAACAGACTCCTTTTATTTCTGTTCTGGAAAATATCATTTTCCATATGTTATCCCCAGGAGCCACTCGTAAATTTCCCTCCATTTTACTCAACATCGATGTACTTTTTCAACCCTATTGGAGGCTTGTATGCGAAAATGGGCACCTAAATCTGTCACTATCTGACGGTCTATAAAGAAAAATACCTTCTTCTTGACTACAAGACTCGGACATTGAAAAGTAAAATCAACAACTGGTGTGGCCTTTACGCATGACTGCGTGACTATAGTATAGATCATGTGAGGAGGAGCAGCAACTGGAGTAGCCTAGTCGCTCACTCTCCTGGTATCATCACTACTACAGTTTTCTTTGAGTTGCTTCAGATGAGGAGGCCCTAATGTTTTAACGTTTGAAGAAAAAATAGCATATATTATTCGGAGTAAAGGTGACTGTGCCTCGTCGCTTCGCTCGTCCGTCAATCCTAAGCCCTCCCCACAAAAACTACCACTTTTACTTTATTAATGCAATATACTATTCTATAGATTTACTGCCATTACACCAACACTATGTAAACAGTACTCACCGCTGGGAAATACATTTCATGGTATATTTCAAAATCACAGGCGCCAAAAAGCACATAATATATTTCAGGATACCTTAATTGCTAAATTCGAATGTTTCATATGATATATATTGATATATGATTTAAAAAAAAATCCTTAATCGAACGTAATTTTAAATTCCAAATTTGTCACAATTTGCAGTACTTTACTGATATAAACACATATATTACATCCTGAAAAAGTAACATAGGGTTGAGTGTAGAAGGTTGAGAGGAAATTATAAAAAAGCAATTAAGGGGGCAAAAAGGTCAAATGATAGGGCAATTAGCAACCCACACAACCCCACTAAATGCATGTGGAATACAATTACAAAAGAGAGAAACCTTAGTCAGATCAGATTGATCCCCAAGAGTTTAATGACTTTTTGCAAAACTTAAAGTTTGATAGTTATTTGGGTATTTGTGTTTTAGCTATAATGTTTGCTCAAACTGATATTGATCCAATTTACTATCTAACTAATTTACTCTCAGTGAACAATTGTTTTAACGTCAGAGAGGTAACCTACATAGAGGTTAGAGATATTATCGATAATTTGAAAAACAAAATTAGTTTAAATATATTCAACTTTAATACTAGGATATTAAAAACAATAAAAAAACATAATAATCTTACCACCTCATGCGAAACTCATTAACCAATGCATTCGTGAGATTTTTTTTTCTCGGTAGCCTGAAAAAATCTCTGGTCTCACCAATATTCAAGAGGGTAGATCCTAATGATGTTAATAACTAAAGGGCCATCTCTGGTCTCACCAATATGCAAGAAGGGAGATTCTAATGATTTTAAAAACTACAGATCATTCATTCCCTTTGCTGCTTATTGTCTCTAAAGTATTTGAGAAAGCGATATCCAACCAAATGGTTTACTTCTTTGAATTAAACATTTTTTTCTCTATTTCTCAGTATGGCTTTAGATAGGGCAAGGGAACTGTGAATGGCTTATTGGAGTTTCTTGGGAGTGTGACGGATCTATTTGAGGATCAGCAGTACCTTTCGGCTCTCTTCTGCGACCAAAGTAAGGCCTTTCGCATGACCTTCTCCTCGGCAAATTAAAGTACTGTAGTTTTAACGAAAAAGGTGTTAATTAATATCTTCTCACCTTAAGGACCGTTCTGAGATTGTTCGGCTAGGCAAGGTGTCATCTGCCCCAACAAACATGACTATTGGTGCCCCCGCAAGGATCTGTAGTAGGCCTAGTACTATTTTTAATCTTTATTAATAACTTGCAGAATAAGGGTTGTTTGCTCATGACACTACACTTTATATTACAGGGGACTCGGAGCAAATAGTGGAGAGAGGGCTGTGGGCGGCACGGTCTGAGGTGGGACAATGATTTCAGTCTAATGGGCTCCTATTAAATCAAGATAAAACATGTAAATGTCATGTTTACATAGACAATACTGAAAATAATGTTAAATTCGTAGGAGCCTATTTGGATTCAGCACTGAAATTGCATGTGCATGTGGAGAAGGTGTGCGGAAAGCTTGGAAGCAACGTATTCGCTCTGCGTAACTTATACAGATGCGTATCGAATGAGACTATCAAGACAGCGTATCATGCACTGCTTCAAAGTGTGATTTTCTATGGCATGATTGCATGGGGAAACTCAGCCCACTCTTGCAGGGCGTTCGGACTCCAGCGGAAAGCGGTGAGAAATGTAGCTGCTCTTGAAACAGGGATGACTGTAGGGGTGCTTTCCAGTGTCAGGGATATTAACTTTCCCATCTACTTACGTTCTGGAGAACCCAATTTGAATAAAACAACGGGGTAAACTGCCGACCCATTGGAGACGTTCATAAATACGATGCCAGGCAAGGGAGTGATCTATAACCAGAGTATTCCAGGTTTGGAAAGTGTCAAAATAGGCCTGAATATATGGTTGTGAAGCTCTTTAAGAACCTGCCACGACCTATGCAAAACTTGCCTCATAAGAACTCTAAAAAAGAAGTAAAAACTCTTTCAATTAGAAATACATTTTACAGCCTAGAGGACTTTTTTTACTTAAATTTTGATAGTTAATTTAACGTGTGTATTTGTGTTTTAGCTATATTGTTTTATTGGAGTTTTAATGCTTTTGTATTCGCTATCCTCTTGAGGTTATCGTTAGTTATCGTTCTGTAATTCTTTATTAAGTGAAATTTTAATGTGTTCTTTTCTGACCGTTGTAAACTGATGTGATCATTATGCATTGCATTTTGACGACTGTAAGCACTTGGCGTATTTAATATAATAAATGAATTTGAATTGGAATCATAAGATGTAAAGTTGAAGATGAAAATGACAATCTTTCCGAACGGATGCATCCTGATGAGGGTCCTCCAGTTTGGATATTATCAAACATCGAAGGGACAAGTGATATTTGTGTGTCTCGAATAAACTGTACGTCTGTATACACTCCTGAAAGGCGGCTGCGGCAGTGTTTTGTGAGGAAGCTGGAATTGGTAGCACCATTATTTGGCCTGACATTAATGTAGAAAGGCAACTGTGTTTTATCAACGATCTGGCGAAACTAAAGGAATACCATGATGTTAGGCTTCAATACAATTAACGCTAATAGAACGTTCAACTTTAGGTGTGATTTTCGTGTCAACGCAAATGAATAAATTCGTGGATTGATTGTTATCAATAGATTCTTCTCTCAAATTTGATAAGCAGTTTATGCACCGAGTTATATCTAATAACTTACCGCAGTACCACAGTGAGTTATATCTAATAACTTTGATAGCAAGAAATTCATATTTCGCTTGGATTGAAGCCAACCTTCATTATGTAATTTCGGTTTGAGGCTTTTACTCACAATATTTATGTTTCTTGTAGTCCCTTGTTCCAGAGGCTCTATAATTTGAACGCGCTCTTAATCTAAAGAAAACATAAAAATGAGCTGTTATTTCCTACATTAATATATAGGAATAGGTCGTTCAGTTGAGTTAACGCCTCATTTTTGGTCTCAGGGCTAATCGGGGACCTACAGTTTATCGTAGGTTCCGAACCACTGTCCATTCTAGGTCGGGACTAATTAAGAAGTCATTAGTATATGGAAGAAAAACATATTTATAGGCTCCGTTTCAAGCTGAGAAGATTTAAATGCTAAAATAAATATTCAAGTTTTTTGTTTCGCGTCAGAAACCTGTGTATATCCGCGGGCCAGCTCGGACCCGGCGGGTAGACGATGTAAGGAAAAACGCGTTTCGAGAGTGATCGTTATATATGTTCAGTTATATATGTTTGTTTTACTTTTTTTTACTTTATACATTTTTAGTTCTATAGAACTAGCCAACCTCAGAAATCAAGAATTGGTCGAATTGATGAGTTCTGCGGTACGGGATTTGGCGGAAGCTGAATTTGTGGGGCCAAGAGACAAGCAAAATAACCCTTTGCCAGCTAAACCAAAACCTAATCCAATCGAATACAAACACTTCACAGAAAATAACTTAGAACCATTAGTTGTTGGAGAGGCATTAGGCAATGCACAGGCGGAATGGACGTTGAGACACGTTTTGAATGCTGGTAAGAACATTTTAGCTAGTTTAATCATTTAAAGGGTACACCACATGGTATATTTAAATAACGTTGGACATAAGAAGCACTTGAAAATCATTATACGATGAAATTATGAGAAATAAAGTTATTACAAACTGAGAAAAAAGTATTGCTATCTAAGTTTAAAATAGTACCAGCTAAGCCATTAACAAATGCATTTCAAACAACTGGTTCTATCATTGGTGAATCTTGAACCAGCTCTTAGATCAATTCCGAGTCAGAACAGTACCACAGTTAGTGATATGATGAAATGTGGTAAGCGTGGCTTTGGAGAATGCGGTACAGCTTCATAAGATTTTTTTTCATCTTTACAGTTCTTTAGTCTCTCTGCTCTTCTTCCATATTACTCTGTTGGCTCTATACTTCGCAGCTTGTTATATTTTCTTCACCTCTTTTATCGTTGTAGTCTTATTTAGCTTGCTCGGATGTCAGTTGTGGCTTCCTCTGTAGACTTCCACATTATTTCTAAATCAGCAACATTTTCCTGCTGTTCAGCAAGTCATATATCTCAAATTCAAGTTGCACTCTGAGCTATGTTCAAGTCAGCTTCACGCAGCTTCAGTATATCTATAGTTTTTCTAGTGATCTATTTTGGAAAACGAAGTTAGTTAAGGTCAGAATTTACATCTATACCTGGTTATGTCAGATTTCATATATTTTCTAAAGTTTTGATGTAGCAGGTTGAACGCTTCCTTTTCTCCAGATGAAGGTTGAGAAAGGTGTTGTTAACAAAGGTATTGTTAGCAATGCAATTGTCTACCACGTGGCAACTCAACTTATAGATCCAAAAATTTTCAAACTTTTTAGTTTATATGAGAAGGGTAGTTTTGTTTTCAACCAAATAATGCTATAAGAACATACTAGAATGGGCTCCTTTGTAATGTCAAATTAGAAGTGGCATTGCCGTTAGGCTACGTTTAGTGCGAATCTCTCAACACATGATCACATTTTAAGAATTAATTTGCGTATATAAAAAAAATCTCTTTGTGGTATATACTTTTTGTAATTGTGTATAAATAATTTTTGTTTAATTATGCACTTTCGGCTTTATTTTATGGTTATATGAATACATTTTCAGGTTCTCTCCTTGGAAAATCATGCCAAGGAACACTGAAATTAGCAGGGCATTCTAAGGATTTGCAAGAGAAAGGTTACCTCTTTGGGAAGCACTTGGCATTAGCCTGGCAGGCATGCCTGGACCGAGAACCTTTTCAATCAGGTAGTTTTATAAGAAATGCACC
>MU196371.1:0-10881 GCA_016904865.1 Pissodes strobi
TCTGGGAATAATAACAAACAGTTTTTTGGCTGATTGTGAAAATAAAATAAATGATGAGCAAAAAAATGTGTGTTAATATTATCCAAATTCTATTTTAGAGGGTACATTATACCCCACCTTCGCCTATTAGTTGCGCAATTCATTAATCCCATACTATTTCTCCTCTTAAGCCTAGCTATGCCCTCTGTAAGACTTATTTAATATAGAAGAGTGCCTTTAAAAATACAATACTTTATATTAACATCCAATATTATATTGTTTTGAGAAAAAGAGTAGTTAGTTGTACCTAATTTTTTAAATCGTTGTTATTTAGTTTTATACTAATATTATTATATATTTTAATATAGTGATGCAAGGATGTTGTATTTAAAACTAGGAATAAATGCGCAGAAAATTAGAAAAGTCATGTGATCAAATGACAATGTTTGATCATATGATTATCCTATTATTTTGATATAGAATCTAGATACATGTTTATAAAGTTTTGTGTTTGACTTCAGACTTTTTGTTAATTTTATGAATGATAAGTAACAGTGTATCATAGTTGTTTAATAAAAATAATGCAGAATATTGAAGCATTTTACTGTTAGTCTGCTTCTGAATAACTCCCATAAATAAATATTTAAACAAAAAGCATTGAGATCCAGAGCTTCAAAGGCGTTTCAGAACTTTGTACCTGAAGACTCGTTAACCATGCATTTACATGAGATATTTCTAGCAATGTACCTAAAATGCTGACAGTTAACTGGAATCACCACACGCTTAGACGGCTGACGCTTTCTTTAAATTTGGATTGGATATACACGTTTTACGTAGAGACCCAGATAACCCACACCAGCACCAGATGCGAAGGAGTGTCAAATATCGTGTACGGTATCAATGACCTTGCCGCGTCGAACCATTGATTTGTATAGGAGTGGATAAGCAACAAATAGACCAAACATGGCAAATTTACGACCGCGAAATGTAAATAAAACGATTCCTATTTTGCCTTGCGCATTAGAAAATTAGTGGGCGCCATCTGTTGCAGTGTGAAGGTCATTAGGCAGGCCCGGACTCCAAAATTTGAACTCATACTCTTGTGATTATGAACGAAAGTAATTATTTCACCAAATATTCGGTAAAGTAGTCATGCCGATTGTGAAATGGGCCACGTAGCATAGCGAAACAAACAATAAGGTATAAATAAGTAATGCTTATAATAATTATACTTACTTAAAATAGGAAATCCTGGGTATTTTGCCTCTACTGCTACAAAACACAACCATACACTTTCGGGATTCTAGTTTGGTAGCATCGCCCATTGTTTATGTGCATATTGTTCAATTAAAATGAAAATCAAACTAGGGTACGCACACATATTAAAATATTAAAATAGTACGTACCTTGAATATATATATTTTTAAAAGGCAGACCGCTATTGTTGCTGCTACTTATTTAGATGTTCTGCGAAGGAATTTAATTTTTATTTATTATTTAAAAAATGCATCCATAAATTGATAAGATGAAAAATTCGGAGTGGTGACTAAGGAACCGACAGCATTATTTTATTAAGTTAAAATATATTTGACTGAGATTGTCAATGTCTTTTTTAGAGTTTACGCAATTTTGTTCTTTTTTTATTTGTATCATTTCCTTAATTATTAGTTTGTGATAATTGTCATCGCTATCCAGTATTTTAGTGTCTGCGTAATTAAATTCGTGTTTTCGGTGGTTTCATGTTTATGTAGGGCTGTTGACGCATTCTTAGTATATTTATGTCCATTCAACCTGTTGCTTAAAAGTTGTGTCGTCATGCCAATGTATTTATTTGGACAATTTAGATATGGAATCGAATATATGATGTTTGACCTTTTCTTCGGAGGAACTTTACTTTTTAGAAGTGTATATAAGTTATTTAACAATTTATTGCCTTTGTGACATACGGTGATGTTATGTTTTCCAAGGGTATATTTTAGTTTTTGTGATAATTCGTTTGTGTATGGCATTGCAATATACTTATTTTTTGGATTTTCGGGATTTTTTTTATTAGTGATTATTTTTGTATTATAAAATTTGAATGTTCTTTGTTTTATTATTCTGTTTATTGAATTTTCTGGGTAACTATTATTTTTTAGAACTGTTTTAGCTTGATTTAAGGCATCGGATACCTTCAAAAAATCATTTTCATCAAAGTGGGGCCCTTCAAAGTTTATTTTACATGTGTGCGAATTGTTTGATACAAATGTTAATTTATTCTAACACAAATTTTAAATTTGCCTAACCCATAGATAAATTAGACCTAACCTGAATAAAGCAACATTAAGATAAACAAAAATAATCTAACTTACAAATTTATTTTCTGCTTGCGCTTGGCAAGCAGCTTAACAAAATTCAAAGTGCACTTCAAAGTCAACTTCGAATTTTGTCCAATGTAAATGCTACGTGCTGTCACCATATGACAAGCAGGCAAATTTCAGCTTGAATTTGACTTCAAATTGAATGTAAATGCAGCTTTAACCAGGTTAAGGAATGTCTCCGAGGTCGATACCAGCATCGACTCAGGCAGATTTGGTCATCGAGGCTGTCTGAAAAATAAGGCAAACCCAAACTAACTTATTGACCATTCCAAGTCGTCCGTTCCGCGGTTATACCTCTCCAGAGAACAAGGAGGCCGTGGTCTCCTAAGTTTGGAGTGCTTGCACAATAGGATGGTCCTGAGTACGGCGTGCGCCATTCTTAGGAGCTCTGACCCCCTGCTTGTGATGGTCCGTGACCATGAACAACAAACCCTAGGGGGATTTATATTTAAAGCGACAGAAAGGGCAGCTGAACAGCTCGGTCTCAGTTTTGAGTCTGCACAGCAAGATCCGGCCTCTATTACGGAGCTAGGAGATTCCCAGCTAAAGAATATAATTGAGTCTGCATAAAGTGGTGTACTTCTACATAAACATAAGGAAAAGCCAGTGCATGGTGCTTTTTATGGCATCATTAGCCAGCAAAATCTATCCGAGAGGCACACGTTTGGCTTTCTGAGATCAAGTGGTTTAAGATCTGAAACTGAGGGATACATATTGGCTTGTCAGGATGGAGTATTTAATTCTCTGGTTTATCAAAGCCGTATTGTAGGTCTAGTGATTGAGGATGTAAGATGTAGAGCATGTCGCCAAGCTCCGGAAACGCTGTGGCATCTGTTATCTGCTTCCTCAATTCCGCATAACGCGGCACTGCGAGTGATTTACTATCACCTACGACACTCATGTGATATTGACAAAACGTTAAGCTTGCCACAAATTCCTGGAGAAATTGAGTCCGTGGTGGAAAACGACAGGTGTCGTATTTATTGGAAGTACCCCTTCCCGACCTCTAGGCCAATACAGGCCAATAGGCCTGACATTGTCCGCCTAGACCATGCCAATAAGGTCATATGTTATAGAATTTTCAGCACCATCGGAAAAAAATATTAATACAAAAGAGGAGGAAAAACACACCAAGTATCAGGATCTTCTCCTGGAGCTGCGTAGGATGTATAGGGGCCACTCAGTGAGATTGGTGGTGCTGCTTATAGGATCCCTGGGGAACATGAAAGATACGCTGCTTAAACAAATTAAAAATCATACCAGCTTGTCGAAATGTGACGGAACTTTTAGCATTGCGTATGCAAAAGGCTGTGATCCTTGGCTGCTCAGAGCGCATGAAATGCGGACCCAGTGAACAGCTCACGGACGTAGGGAACAGAATGCTGGAGGAGGAAATTACCGGCGTATTTCTCTCACGAGTCGGAGAGGGGCGAAATAATCCGGATTATTAAAAAATAAATAAATAAATACGGCATTCTGGCCGACAACAATCGATACTACTGCATGATACAATCTCTTTGCTGTCCTGGCGCCTCATTGGCATTATAAGACACAAATAGTGCACTATATAAAAATCGGCCTTTCCTATTGGTCGATCCCCATGGCCCTCCGCTCGCTTCGCTCGCTACGGGGGCTCAAGAAAAGGAAACTAACCAGGTGCTAACTCAAACTAACCCAAGACATACGCAAAATCAAGAAAAAAAACTGTTTAGAATCATAATCATAAAAAAAAATAAGAAGCAACGGGGTTCGAACCCCGGCCGTCCAGGTGAGAACCAGTTGTATAAACCTCTACACCACGAGAGCTCTTGATAGAAACCGATTGCATTACGCAGACATATCGTAATACGAGATGGATTGACCAATAGGAGAAGTTGATTTTTACATAGTGCACTATTTGTGTAAAGGATCTTTAAATGCGCCTCATTGAAGAGTGCTCTTGCAGGATCCGTGATATCGCTAGAGCGGGCGAGTGCGTGATTAATAGAGATAAGACTAAACCAATGGTATTCACTATGAGGGAGATGGGTGACAATACTGACAGTGTATCAGAGGCGAAATTTTTTGGTGTTACTCTTGACCCTGGATTGCAGTGGGGATACCACATATATCAGATAGCTAAGAAGCTTACGAGGGCTTTGTTGGTCATCAGAGGTCTCGCGGGTTATGTTTCTCCGACTGTATTGAAGACATCATACGTTGTTGCATTGTTCCAGTCCCAAATATCACATGCTGTTTTGACGTAGTGATACACTGCGAAGGTTCATGGACTGTTTGCCATCCAAAGGAGATTGGTGAGAGTGATGACCAGTCTCATCTACAGAGGGAGGCTTTTGTTAATCCTAAAATCCTTACATTGCCGGCCCTTGTATATATTTACAAACTTGCTCTTTTTTAAAAAAAGCAGGACATTTCAGATCACATGGAGATGTGCATTATGACACGCAATAAATATAATCTAGTACACTAGTATTGTCGTTTAGAAATTGTCAGGATGGCCCTGGACTGTTAAGGACTTGCCTTATAATTCTTCTTATGCTAAAATCTTTAGTGACAATTTTTTTATTCGCTTGCAAAATTTTTATCTTTTAAGATTTAAGGTATCTATTTAAACTCTAGAAATTGTACTTTGTGAGTATATTTCACTTAGGGATCCATTACCTGGATTTTGACGTGTGTAAACATTATAATGTTTGACATGAATATAAATGAATTTGAATTTGTTATATGCGGCTTAAGCAGTACACTAGTACACAACTTAAAGGCTGATCACTTAATTGTGATAAATCCTTTTTTCTTGCCAAATGAAATGACATTGAACAGTTACCACTGTGTGATCTCATTTAAACATTCTCCCTATGTTCGGAAATAGGCATGCCACAATTGTTCCGCGCTGTAACAAAACTTCTGACTAATATATCTACTTAATGCTTCCTTGTGATCTCTAATGTAAATTGTTGACAATTTTGTTTATGTCCAAGTATGTTATGCATAAATCTAAATGCATTATGCATACATTTTAAATCTCAGTGATAATTCAAGTAATTTATATTCTTGTAAAAGCAAATAACTGCTTCATAATACTTCGAAATAGATATATATCAGCGTATTGCATCAATGTTCTCAAAGGCATATTTTCTTCGTAACAATGTATGTATACACACGTGCCTGAAATAACTACGGAATTAAAGCGCAAAATTAACTTTCAACAAATACAGTCGCTCATTCAAGAAAAAAACCTACGTCATTCTTTTGACCTATCTTTATAGTGGTAGCATTTGAATGAGATGAATGAGTTGCAATTTGCGAACAGTAAATGGTTTAAGGGGTCAGGGCCGTGGCTGTGATAAGAGGCCTGCTAGTCGTGCCTCGCGGGGGAGGACCCAGCTCCAGAAGGGGCCCCTTTAACCTAAATACAAAAAGTCGTAATTGCTTCAAAAACAAATACAAAATTGATAACAAGGAAAGAAAAGGAAAAAAGGCGCTTACTTATCTCCAACTTATTTTTAAAATGTTTTTTTAAGTAATGCATACTATTACTACAAGCAGGAGAAATGTGACCAAAATTTATTTTAAACATTATTTCTGTTTTATATTGTAGTTTGTATGTTTCTAACAAAACAGAATCAACAAAGATAAATATAATTCTGGTCAAGTTTCTTCTGTCTGATCAGGTACATAACTAATAATAACTTATAAAGTGGACAAATGGTGTATTAAATTTGTCTCATCAGCAAAAAATTGTATTTGTTTTGTCTATGTCTTCATTCGAAAATATTAAATGACCTGTTTGTATGTAAATTCCTAACAAACGACCCAAAAGATCTGGTTGGACCTGAAAGTATAATTTTTCGCTTCATTTAATCAGTCAACACATCCGTAACAGCGTCCTCTTTGTATTAACTGGAGCGGACGACTCATTCTATTCGATGATGGTCATTTCTTGCGCATTTAAATTTAATTCATTTACTCAATAGATCTGTTCCACACTTTCAACGTTTGCGACTTCATGGTTAAATTTTGAAGTTGAAGCCTGATCCTAATTCCTGTCTCCAGTAAAAACTTTTTTAACATCTTCTTTTTCTGATTTGTCTTTCCTTAACCTATGATTTCTCATCACTCAATAAAGCATATAGCAAAATAATAAAAACTCAGCTTAATAAATGCTAGCTGATAGCAAAGAGCAAACATAATATATGTTTATTAATATTGTCAACAAGCATGTCCAATAAAATTAAATCATACAGTGGAAAGTTTGAACTTAACCATGAAACTCAATTACAAATTTTAATCAGCTAAATCATAGACCTTGTTGATAATTCAAAACACTAATAGAATTGGAGGTGAAAGTTTGGTATAAAAAGCTGCGCCGCAGACCATACCGGCAGACTTTGGTCTCCAGTGCGAACTACCGAAAGAGAAAAGCCCCTCTGATAGGCAACTACTCTCTTGAAAAGTGAATCTCTTAAGGTTAATAATGCCGTAAGGCGAAGTACTGAGTAAAGTAATAACATAATTAAAAGTATAATACGTTGATAAATAATTATTCAGGTTGATTAATCTATAATGCCCTTCTAGCCAATTCTCTCTCTTTGCTGTTCGCTGTTAATACATTTCGTGAAGAATAACCCCTGGGACTTACAAGATATGCATTCCTGAATATTCTAGTAGTTTTAACCACCTTATACTTAACCTGAAGCCAATAGATGAGATTCTTGCTTTGATTGAGTATGTCTATCCATCTCTCCCAATTGCCTATCTGAGCTACGCAACCTGAAAGAGCACAGGGTAAGTGCACGACCAATTCATATGTGACAATATTGAGAAAGCTCCTCAAGCTCACTTAAACTTTATTGTCTTTATTTCTGAAATTCTGTTAATATCAATAGAGCAAATAGGAACAACTTACCTCTTGAAGTACATGATGTTAATACTGTAAACGAGGTTTTTATTGAAGCTGACACATATATTTTCCATATCTGAGATGTTTGAATAGTTTTGCATTTCCGCACTGCCTACGGAAAAGTATCACTTTGCGCACGAAGGGTAGTCTTGACAAAAAGTCATATTCTTGGACTGCAGTTTCGTCTTTCAAAATTTTAGATATATTATTAATTTTTTCGATAGCAGGAAAAATAGTACGTGTACTTCGAAGGAAAAGCACATTCTTGGCTGCGGAGCTTGTGCAACTTTTCCTCCTAAGTACACCACAGCACACTATGTTCAATACCTCTAATAAAAAGGTAGGCAGTGACCATGAATATCGTCAAATATTATCATATATCATCAAGCATTCGACAGAGTTTGACATGATGGATTGCTCAACAAAGTGCCGTGCTTCGCACTTCCTGCGTTTCTCTGCAGCTGGCTTGCCAGTTTCCTTAAGAACCGATCTCTGCACGTTGCAAGCAATTGATGTACACATCTCAGACTCATTCACCATAAATGCGGGAGTACCTCAGGGCGCAATATTTTCACCAACTCTGTTACTCATTTATATTAATAACCTGCTAGCCTAAATCAATAATCATGTCTACAGTTTTGCAGATGACAGTACCCTTGTCTCCCAATTTAGAAAAGAAAAACCTTTAGCAGCAACTGAGATTTATCACTGCAAACAGGAACAGATTAGAATAATTAATCAAGCTCTGGAGAAAGATCGAACTTGGAGCGACAGGAATTTGGTCCAATTTAATGCTACAAAAACCCAAGCCTCGTTTACCAATAAAGTCAATACGGCGTGCTCTGACATCATTATGAGAGGATTGACCATTCATTCATCCTCGTCAATTGCTAACATCACAAATCAGCTTCGCAGAAGCTTGGTGCGCTGTTTTGAAACAAAAAAACTATATACACCCCAGCAGCTAACCTTGCTCTACAAAGCACAGAGAAGACCGTTCTTAGAGTATTACTCACACATCTGGGGTGCCGCACCTAAACACACCCTAAAGCTGCTGGATTACATTCAGAGAGAGAGCCAAAGGGACCAATCCTGGACTATACGAAATGGGCCCTCTATCTCTATTTAAACTATTCTTAAATTTAATAATTTACATACTTTCATATGAGTCTAATCAGTTATATTATGAATTAATTTAAAATTTTTAATTGTTATTCTATGATTATTCTTAAAACCATACTCGGCAACACTTTATTTTTCTGTTCTACCATACTTTAAATGAGCTATATGTTCCTTGAATCTCGTTTGTATAAATCTTGTAGTTTGCCCAACATATTTTTGGTTACAATCCAAACATCCAATTTCATATATTCCATTTCTTTCTAATATTTCAATTTTGTCCTTTGGACCGCCTAATAATTTCTTAATGTTGAACTGAGTTTGGTATACTAATTTTAAACCTACTTCTATAGAGACTTTTTGGAGTCCTCTAGTATACTGAGGATTATATGGTATCGAGACATATTTTGTATTTTCATCCTGATTGACGAAAGAAGTAGAATCACGACTGGTCTTTCTAAACAAATGCCTATTAATTAGTCTATTTATTAAGTTAGTATTTAGTATTGAAACCATTAACTTTCGCTATATTCTTAATTGTCTCCTTTTCATTATTAAATCTTTCTCTGCTGAGAGGATAGTTAACCATACGGTGTACCAATTAGGAATATATCATCGGTTAGTGGCAGTACTTTTTCTATAAATCTCAAATTCTAGTGTGTTATTATCGTTCCTAATCACTAAAGTATAGCAGAAGTTTGCCATTGTTCTCGACTTGATAAGTAAATTTAATGGTGGGGAAACGGTTGTTTAGTTTGGTTACAAAATCTTCGATATTAGCGGTTTTTGTGTCGAAAATCGCGAAAATGTCATCCACATACCTGTACCATACCCTTGGAAAATATTCGAACTCCTGACTGATTTCGTTTTCAAATTTACTCATGAAAAGGTTAGCTAAGAACGGCGATACACAGTTGCCCATTGCCGTGCCTTCAAGTTGTTGGTAATAGTTATTTTTATATTGAAAATAATTTTGATCCATGCAAAGTTTGGTTAAAGTTAAATATTCTTGTTTGATTTCGCTATCAAATCTGTTCATCTCAAGTAATTCACCAAGGTATTGCAATATCTGTGAGATTGGTACACTAGAAAACAAAAAACCTTAAGGTTCGTACCTTTAATTTTGTTTATGAAATCTAAGGAATTTAGTACTCCTGAATTCTGTTCTTTTATAGGTAAATTTTCAAATTGGTTTGCTAGCCACTTGGATATATTATAAGTTGGCGATCCTATTGCCGAGACTATGGGACGCATTGCCTTCCCAGGTTTATGAATCTTGGGAAGACAATATAGTTTCGGCATAGTAGGATTTCTCACAGATAATTTGTATTTAATTTGATCAGAAATAAGGTTGCTACATTTCTTCAAAGTGTTTTTAACTTGTGTTACAATTTTAGATAACGGATTCCTTGAGATTTTGCAATAATATAATTGAGATTATTAGACGCATATGAAAGTATGAAAATTATTAAATATAAGAATAGTTTAAATAGAGATAGAGGGCCTATTCCGTATAGTGTATTGGTTGATCGAGAGTGACTAGTGGGATTTCAGGATTGGTCCCTTTGGTTCCGCTTGATTAAGCAAACATTTAGTTTTAAATCAATTTAATTCAATTTAGTTTAATCATCTCCTGATGATGCTAACATGTTTAGCGAAACGCGCATCGAGTGCAATAATTCTGTTTCGGATTGTGGATAAAACTCTGTTTTAGCGAGATTTGTCTGTTTTATAGATATTTTCACGGCAGATATTCCCAGGATTTGGCTCGCATCATCCCTCCTCCAGCAGCGCCTGTCAGACAGTCACGATAGACGGCTGGAGCGCAACCGTTCAGTTCGTCGGACAACTGGAAACACCTAGAACGTCGCTTTACAAGGACTCCTTTGTATGGCGCACTGCATCACTGTGGAACTCACTCCCAGGACATCTATTTCCCCTAATTACAACCTACAACTATTTAAGAACCGTTTCAATCAACATCTTCGCACACACACCGCTCGTCCAGTGCCACATGATTTTCCTTTAGTGTGTGTGCCACTGCCATAAAAAAATAATAAATAAATTTAAAGCATATTCAAAATCTATTAATGACGAAATATATATACCTGTATTTTTTTCGCACTGTTTTCTCTAGGTATATGAAGAGACCATTTCACAACATTCCACATTATAAGTAATATAACTCTATTCATTAAACGCTGAATCACTGTGTAACTGATTCAATATGTTTTTCATCTGTTACCAGATAAGAAATATGTCGTAAGACTATAAAATCGAAATTTGAAAAATTCACAAATCAGTATTTTAATCGTCGATTCCGGAGTTGCATCTCTCATGTTATCGCAATAGCCAGTTAAGTGTAAAAGTGATTTACCATCATTTTGTGGCCCAGTACATTTAATTAGCGAGGATCTAATATCTAGTGAGTACCAGTTTGTATTTTCGAAAAGTTACGACTGCAAATAATCAGCTCATTTAAAACACATTTTTACATTTCTATTTCAAATTTATTCAAAT
>JAEQML010077103.1:0-13038 GCA_016904865.1 Pissodes strobi
ATCTAGGCGGACTCATTTCGGGGAATTAGTTTAGTTTTTATCTCCGGACCGGAGGAAAATCCGAGGATATTTTGTTAAAGTTTCTTCGGCTAGAAGCAACATTTATTTCCGGCTTTGAGACAACATCTCTATTCCATATCCTTTCAGACCATTTGTATTATAGTAATGCTCGGTTGGATGTGTATTATTTATCACATTCGGAAAAAGGTCAACAAATCGTAAACGTATTGCATATGTTAAGGCTTTAACATTTTTTAATATCTTCAATTATTGTCACAATGTTATCATGATCTCTATCGCCTTTTAATTTTACTTACTTAGTTTCACTTCAAAGAGAAAGAAACTGTTGAATTAAGAAAATTAATGGTGCGCATGCCAGAATGATCTGTCTTTAAAGCATTGTGGCAAATTAGACCCTAGCTCAAATGCTGGAGACTAGAGGGGGGTTACATATTTCAAGATCTCAACCAGCTTCTGGACGGGATAAGTCAGAAAATCCCCTAGTTATATGAGGCTTCGCAACAAAATAAAATATGAATAATAAAATCAGCGGTGAACGCCAAAAATGTACTAATAAATAAATATAAACAATAAATCCAGTATCAATACATAAACCAAAATGATTCAATTATTGAGGCTAATACTCACTACTTAGGTCACTTTTGGAATACTAGTACTAAAACCTAATGAATAAGACAGATAGATAGATGTTTGGAATGTTAAAAAAAAACTAATTAGAGCTAAAATGAATGAAAATAAACGTTAGAAATAGGTTACTAACCTACCCAGGACATGATCATGTTCGGTTTACAACTTCTAGGGTCCTCTATTGTTGCGCGTAAAACTCTTTTAAAGGAATTAGCAATATAAAATAAATAAGATGATACCTACCCTTAAGGATGCGGCCAGCGCAACATATGCTTCGACTGCTGGTCGGCATGGGAGTGGGTCAATTATTTACTTTTGACCAGGGCGCCACAAGTGTGAAATAACTAAATCCGCAGACCCAGGCTTGAAGATCCTCGGTCCTGAAAATCCTTAAGGGCGATTCAAAATCAAATGACTATCAACTACACTTGTTTGGTTGGGGTATTTCAGAGCAAATAAAAGACGGTACATTCGTTAGGTTTCACGTTAACGTGTTGTCATATTTCTTTCAATAAGCAGAACGATATAAATATAAAAAATAATGTAAAGGATCTTAATTGAAAACAAGTAATGCTCATAAATATACAACTAGATTAGTTGTGTATACATACAGACTGTAATTTGAGTTAAATTGATTTATAATGGAAGTCGAATAGATAAAGAAGGATCGAACAATTGTTAGGCCCGTTTAGCTATAACGGAAGTAACAATATAATATACCAAATAATTACGGAAGATCAAAATCAATTTTAACAACTTAATAATAAACGCAATATGTATAAGATATCTATCGTTTCATCATTCTAGCAATAAGAGCCATCAGGATATGCTATTACTAGTAAACCTGTAAACCTTGTGCGCGTCTACCATGGTATACGAGTTGCAGTTGTACATAAATAGACCTTAACGATTCAGTTTATGAAATACCGTTATGTAAAATTATTATAACAAGATAGTCAATAAGTCAGAACGACAATATTGATCATTTACCACAATAATAATCAAATTGTAAGAATAAGGATATATAACATAAAAAAAACTATGAGTATTAATTGAATCACACTGGTAAATATAGTAGTTATTTAGATTAGCATTGGTAAGCTATTCTTACACTTACAGTTCAAAAAATATTCATATCAATACAACGCAGAAAGAGATAAAACACGCAATCTAATACCACGCTGAAAGTAATTAATAACACGCCAATACTATCCAGATTAACTGGAGAATCCAGTATACCTCTTCTAACTATTAAGAATAACCCCAGTTACTCCCAAATACCTTGAAGGTAAGCTATATTTTAGCCAAGCACCCCTTAATCACTTCGAACATTAAAAAAAGTCACCCGAAATATTCATCAAAGTAGCCCCTAAATCACTATAAAAGTAAAACAATAATAAAATAAAAAAACAAAGTAAATTCCCTGTATACACTAGCATCCAGGTGTTCGTCAAGTCGCTGGAGCGAGAATTCACACTTCGTGAGCGTTGAGGCTTGGACTAATCAACGAGACACGCAGTTAAATTGATGGTTACTCCGAAACCACGTGTAGTCGGAGGAGTCTCGGTATGCAGCATAGAATCCCAGGAAGGCATTGGAAATCCATAGACCCAAAAGCAACCACTACCGGAAGCAGGAAACCAAAAGAAAACCGGAAAATGAAAAAAAAAACCTTAAACACAAATTGGGCAAATTAAAACGGTGATCAAGCCAAAAATATGAAGGAAACAGGTATGGAACCACAACAAATAACAGATCAAACCAATAACACCGCCCAACAAAATTATAAGAAAATTTTGTGGCAAGTATTTTTAAGCGAATTTAGGGTAATTCAGGTCCGCTGAATAAAAAAATAAAAGCATTTTTTCCAAATTGGCTCTAGTTTTTCTGATAGTGGATACCATAAATGTTTAATAAATTTAGCCATTACATAATAATATCACACATCTTCCGTGGTCCGAAATAGAATAAATTGAGGACCAAAGCTTAAGTGGTAGCAATGGAAGTGAATATGAGGAAATACCTTCAACACCCAAGCAGTTCTTCTAAGAAGAACTGCATGACCTGATACGGGACCTGGCTCTATCAAAGCAAGCATCTGAACTTCTAGCATCCAGGTTAAAAGAAAAGAACTGTCTAAAGCCAGATATAAAAATAATAATGTATAGAACACGAGAGATGGAGTTTGTTCCTTACTTTAGCCAAGATGAAGAACTTGTTGATTGTAACAACATTCCCGGACTTTTTCGTCAAATGGAAATGCAATTTGTCCCAGGTGATTGACGATTGACAGTTCCAATAGAAGTTTGCAGAATGGCAACCGATATGCTTCGATTCATATCGCCCACTCAACAAAACTTAGCATTAACATTAAATTAGTATGGCAGAGACTCTGCTGTGATGAGCATAATTTTTCTATTTATGTGGATCTAAAAATCCTGAACGTCTTGCTTGGGCAGCAAACTGGGTATACCAAATGCCCTTGCTTTATTTGCTTGTGGGATAGTAGGGCTAAGCAAGATCATTGGCATTTAATTGGTCAATATGACAAAACAATACTGTAGGAACAGCGAATGTCATAAACGAACTATTAGTCGACAAGGAAAAAATCATTCCCCCACTGCTCCACATCAAGTTAGGACTAATGAAACACTTTGTTAAGGCTTTGAACAAAAATGTCGATTGCTTCAAATACATTTGTACATCGTTTCCTAGGCTAAGTATTGAAAAGCTAAAAGCGGGTATTTTTGATGTTCCTCAAATTCGCAAACTTATTAAAGACTGTAATTTTACAAATTACATGACGACACTTGAAGCTGCTGCTTGGTGTAGCTTTGTCTTGGCGGTTAAGAGCTTCTTGGGTAACCACAAAGCGGACAATTATGAGGAACTGGTACAAAAGATGCTGATGAATTTTGAAAATAGCCACTTGGATAAATTTCCCAAAAATCTTGGGGACTTAAGTGAGGAACAAGGGGAAAGATTATAACAGGATGTAAAGGTGATGGAAGAAAAATATCAGGGCAGGTGGGACAAGCATATGATGGCAGACTAAAGCTGGAGCCTTCAATGTGATGTTCCTGATAATCCACATAAAAGAAAATCGTTTTTCCCTTACGAATTAGTTGGAATTTTTCAAATTAGATTAATATATTTCTTGTTATTAACAAAAACATAATAATGGATTTTATTGATTTTGCGTGTATATTTTTCGAAAACATTTTGTCATTTTTACTGAAATTTGCTAATGGGCACCACTGCTCTATTAATTTTGAAATATTTTCATTGTTTTATAATAATTAGCTAATTATCTCCAAAAATAGAGCCAATCCAGCAATATGGCCTTCATATTCCTAATCAGCACCACAAAATTACCCAGAAATCGCTCATATCTTGTTGCCAATAAAATTAGTGTTGACCAGTGTAATTGTTCCACCTTAAGATGTTAAGGTTCAAGGGTGTGGCAGCTCTCGAAAGTCAAATCCCCAATATGGGTGCAAGTGGCCGAATTTACAAATCTTCACTCATGTACAACCATCCATCAAACGATAGAAGCCATCGACGACCAAAATCATGCTCAAGGGCCTCGTTGAATAATCCCCTTACTAGAGCACTGCATATTTCACACTAAATATCAGTATCTCAACCAAAAAATCCCAATTTCGAGAGCCACGCACTAAGTCCTTTGCATTCCTTCAAGATCACATAAGGACTAAACTGGCTTACCCTAAAATGACAACACCTGGAGAATCATCACCGCGACTGTCTAACGTGCGATGTTGTCAGCATCACTATTTGTGACGAAGTACCAGAAAGCCATGACGTCATACTACCGGAAGCGATAAAAGGACTTACTATTGAAATGATTTGAATCGGTTAGAAGTTAGTTCTAAGGTGCTCAGTGGGAATCCATAATCCACGCGTTATATGGCAGTGAAAATTACAATAAGCACCCGTAAGTAATAGCATTACGCCAAACAAGACATCAACTTGGCAACAATGTCGAACGGGAAGACTACACGCTGGTCCAGAAACCTGTCAATTATGGCGTGAAATTTACATCTATAGAACTATATGAAACATGGAACCATTTCCTTGTTGTAGTGCAGGATCAACTCCGAGCTGAAATATTATCGAACTTTAATAACGGATAATCGGTGGAATACTCCGTCAATATACAAGCATATAGTGCTAAACATTGATACAATCCAATGCAATCAGCCAATTCAAGCGTATGAGAAGTAAATCCTACATTAAGCAACGCAACTTAGAATGGTTCTCGAGTCGATATCGATTGACGCACACGACGCGGCCTTCGTCGACCGACTATGAGCCTATGGTCCAAATCCGACAAGTGACAAGTCATACTTCTAATAAATATCATTCCCAAAATGAAAATATCCCGTAGCCTCCTAAGTTAAATAATGGATTACCAAATATAAATCAACGAGACAATTATCATAGTATGACCATCAAATCTGCAGAAAGCAAGTTCCAATTTCAGTGCTGGATCTCTCTAAATAACCTCACAATATAACTACTCATGCATGCATTACATTCCAAATACTCTGCTAATCTGTAACCAATGTGCCACGACTATTGTTTTCTTTTAGACACAACTCTCCAAGAAAGACTTAAATACAGCCCAGATGCCCAAGACAACTCGAAACCAGTACTCAGGAGTCATAAATAGCAAAGTCGAAGCGAGAGGGTGGTCGTCAAGGTATATTATAGGACCGATTAGTGCAGCAATAAATAAATGAGCCAAGTGATTAAACGAAGGGTTCCTTTTATACCATTTAGAAAGACAACACAATAAGAGAAAATCAAGGGACAATAACGATATACAACTAAACTTTGTAGTTTTGAATACCTATCTTAGTGGATTAGGTACCATGTTTTCCCATTACTAGTGTTATTATGATGCTTATATAATTTTTGTAGTCTATTTCAATAAATAAAATGAGGTTTTCACTATCACAACATAAATACGTTCCCCCTAGGTCCTATGCCAATTTCATTTAAATCTCCTTCGCCATTTTGTCCAGAAAAATTGGTTATTTTCTATATGGTATCGTAGCCCGTTACAATACCCTTCTTGCTTCAAGCTGATTAACCACCTAGTGATTGTGATTAATCCGGATAATAATGCTACTTTTAGGTCTTTGAGATGCCAGACTCCCTGGAACAGCTCAATGAAAGCCTAGGGTCACACGACAACCATGCAGGTATCTAAACGAATAAATATTATTATATCTAGCTTGACGGACTAGCATAATAGATGTAGGATAAAAGATGAAACATCTGACTTTATTTAACCTCTATCTGTTACATGTTTTCATAGTTAATTGTCATGTAACACTGATCGAAAGGATGAACATAAGGCTACGCGCAAACTCCACGAAAACTCCCTTTCACAGTTTCACCAACCAATCTCACACAGCCGCTACTTTCCCGTCAATTTTTGAAACATGATAAATTCGATCTAATTCAATGAAATACACCGGCCCCAATGATAATAATATTGAATTGATTTTCGCAATATATCACCAAAGACGTTCTACTAATCAGTTCTTATAGTGATTAAGGCGTACCGATGTGCTGCCCTATCGTGGCAGGCACAGTCTACAATTCCAGTGGGAGTTCTCCAAATAATCTGTTTCCCCGGGGCCATGACGTTAAACGAGATCTGAAATGAATCATGTTTTGTGAATATTCCCCTACTCAACTATGTTGCACTACAATATCAGCAAGCATGCCCTACACCACATCTATAGCCTTCAACATTAACGCATAGCTAGCGGTCTCAAGATTTGTTTTTATAAATCAGATATCGATAACATGGCTAATCAGAGCACCCAGCTTTAGCGGATCGATACATAGCTCCAATAGAATCTATCACATATTAATTGACACGATTCTGAAGTATCAGACATAAAATGATACTAATCTTAGGGAGTGTTACGTTAAAGAAACGCAAGGAAACATGAAATAATATGGCATTGTGTGGTAATATATGTCCACAGATAGCTTTCACCATAAATAGTGATGAGCGACACTGGTATTGGTCTTGCAAAAAAAAAACAAGACCAAGGCCAAGACTGAGACCATCGTTTGATTAGCAAGATCAAGATTAAGACTGACCTGCAAAGCCAAGACTTTGGCAAGTTGCAAGGGTCTTCCGAGACTCTTTCAAATTTCGCACTGTTGGTAATTGTTCGATTGTTAGATTTCTATATTTTAAAAATTTCAGATTTTCAGTTACACAATGGTAAGAGTGGAACTCAAACTCTAAACAGTCTGAGGTTATTTTATTGATTTTTCCTTGTTTATGTTTTTTTTTGGGCTTGTATAAAAGTAATACTTGCATTGCTGCAAGACCAATACCAAAACCAAGATAACACATTAGGTTGAAAAGCCAAAACCAAGACTCTATGTGCAAGGACAAGGCCAAGTCCAATACCACGCACGTCTTGATCTTGGTCTTGCTTTGCTCATTACTGACCAAAAGGTAGCAATCGTAAAACAATGTTGGATATTCCAAAATGACATCGTAGGTCCGTTTTGGTTATCGTTCTTATACTCTTTTACACTTTAAAAGTGCTAATCAACCTCGCTTCTTTTAGAATAGAATTGAATTGAAGGGAGTTGGCGCCGGTACCCACCTCTCCCCCTGCAGCCTATGCAGATTTATTGTAGCACTCCGAACTATGCTTAGAGGACCGCATGTAGTCTGGTCTTCCTAATCAGAATCCACAAATGGAGTACCGGCTCCGCCAAGTACCTTGCCGGTCCGGGTTTGGTCTCTCCCAGCCTTGCACACCTGAGCCTGCAGAGAGCCTCACACTCGCACCACACTTGTATTGGAGTTTCCTCCTCCTCCTGACAGAACCTGTAATGGCTATTATTTGCCAGGCCGATCTTTTCCATGTGTCTGTTCATTCTACAAGGCCCTCAGCTTACTAATATTCTTATACTCTTGCGACTCCCCTTAAGTTGATCTGCCGTGAATTTTGGGGAGCCTTGTTTCATGAACTGTTTGGCCTGTAGTTGCCACGGTGTTTGTAACCACCAGTTTAGAGATTGTTTATTTATCCAGCTTTTAACTGCTATTTTGCAGACTCTTCCTGCTATCCCGCAGTAGGGCTCAGATCCCAACGTAACCTTACTTGCGCTCCGTTTTGCAAGTTTGTCAGCATCTTCGTTGCCTTGATGGCCTTCATGTGTCGGAACCCACGCAATGGGGAGCTGATTGTTACGACCACCTCTTCAAGGGCACTTGTGCAGTCTTGAGCTAGTCTAGATCTGACCTTGTGTGCACTAACTGCTTTTAAGGCGGCCTGACTGTCGGAGTATATGACTATCCTCCTTTTTCTAATGTTAAATGTCACTATCTCTATGGCGCAGTGCTGTTTTGCCGCGATCTCTGCTTGGAACACTGTGGCTTGACTGTACATGTTTATGGAAGTATTAGACCTTGGCCCGTGGACCCCGGCTCCCACCCCTTCACTCGTCCTAGAGCCGTCGGCATATCATACTTGGTCTGCTTTTATAGGAGCCCCCCGCTCCCATTCTTCTCTGCCTACAATTCCTACTGAGAAGGGTCTATCAAACCCATAGGAGGGGGTTGTTTCGACTGATGTCATTTCGAAGAGATACTTGATCTCCTCGCTGTTCTCTAGTTTCCAGCTTGTGGGCCTTTCCAATTCAATGATGGGCTTGTTGCCTTGCTTCAGCCGGTATTGTACCATTCTTACGTTTGCCTGTATGAGGACATGTAATGGAGGTAAATTTAGCAGGACTTCCAGTGCTGCAGTTGGTGTTGTTCTCATCGCCCCCGAGACGCACATACATGCCAGCCTTTTACGCCTTCTAGTTGCTTGATTGCACCTGTTTGCGTGGCCTTTATGCCCTGGGCTATAGAGCCATAGGTTAGCATGGGTCTTACCACCATCTTGTACGACCAGAGATTTAATTCGGGGCTCAGCCCCTAGTTTCTCCCGCAAAGTTGCCTGCATCTGCCCAGTGCAATTCTTGCTTTCTGAGTGACCTTGCTAAGATGCGATCCCAAGTCATACCTTGGTCAAAAGTGACACCTTGGTATTTTACTTCCTTGAAAAAAGGAATTATTATCTCGCTGAGCATTGGTGTGAAGAGGAGGATCTGTTCTGCAAAAATAAGATTAAGCGTTTACAACCATTTGCTATTTTCGACTCAGGGGATGCAGTTATAAAAAAGAATCACTACACATACCTGAACTTACATCATTCTCTTGACCCGCCACGTTGCCATCCTGCTGCGAAGCATGCGCCACAATAAAACTGCCCTCAGGGAGCGAGGCTGAATTGCCTCCATCAGAATGCACAGGACCACAATCACTATGAAATGCATTGAGTCCGTCCTCAAATTCATTAATTTCTAAATTTAGTTGAGACGGTTTTATAAAAATCAAATTTTTTTGTTTACCAAAGTTGTAGTAGTCTAGGATGCAAGACAATAATTTGAAAGATAGCGCCCTAGTTCTCATTTTTAATCCACTTGCCAAATTACTAGCAAAAAAAGCACTAGATTTTCAGAAGTAGAATCGATTCTGAGAAATCTGTAGAGTTTTAAATTGGTTTTATATGAAAAAACGTAAGGTACGGATAAGAAAATTAAGTTTGTATGAGGTTATACCTCAATGATATTTTGTATGACTTTACCAGCCGGAAATTTATCGTTGCAAAAATCATTTGACCCACCCATTATCACACATACATAATCCTTAGATGTAAAATTTTGTACCTGCGACCGCAAGTTACAAACAATTTTGTCTAGACTAGCACCAAAAATATATTCAATCTTAAAGTCTACTATAGAGTATTTAGAAAAGCAAAAATTCAGAGTAGTGTTCAAATTTGTTCCATGGTCATCAGACAACACCAAAACTCTACTCACAGGCTGACCACTAGGCAGATTGGGTTGAATTATTTGATTTTCATTCGTTGTCAGGAACAGTGGAATATTCAACCTGAACAGATTTGTCTACTTTTTCAAAATTACTGATATTATTGACGTTCATGCTCTGTTCTAAACTTTTTTATCAGTGTGTATCTGAAGTTCTTGGATGATATTGACATCTTCATTTAATTTTGACCTGAGTTCAAAAATACCCGTTTCACTCATTCTTAGGTTTGACTCCAAGGTATTCTTTTCATCTTCTAATATTCTAACTGAAGAAATCATTTGTCTATTTAGTATCTCTGATTCTAAAATATCCTGTTTGAACTTGTTTATTTCTTCAGCACAAGTTAGAGTCTGCTGTTGCCTGATATGCTCTTCCTCTTTGAATTTTCTGACTTCCCCGTTCAGTGATTCAATTATTTTAAGTTGATACTCCATTTTCTGCTGCAATTCTTTCTCCAGATCGAGAGCTAGGTCTTCAAAGCTTTGAGAACCCTTCTGTAACCGAATGATGAACTTTTCTTTTTCCTGTTAATCTGCTGAAAACCACAATAGTCCCATTCACTCCGCTTCTTTTAGGAAAACTGAAGAAAGAAACGCTTAAATTACTGCGAAAAGCGTTTCCAACCACTAAGATAAAGAATATAAGAGAACAAAACAAACCAACTAAAAATTAAATATATAAGTCATATAAAATTAATTAGCTACTAGGCTATAAGTGCAAAAATATTAACCAAAGGCCTTGATGTGAACAAATATTTGCCAGAAACTAAATTTAGGTTGAAGCTCCTTCTTCTTCTTCAAGTGCCTGTTCGTTCCGAATATTGGCGATCATCCTGGATATGATATCTTTGTTCACGGCTGCTCTAAATAGTTCGGTAGTAGTTTTTGAGAACGATGTTTTTAAGTTTTTAAGCCATGATATTCTCCTTCTTCCTGGTGGTCTTCTGCCATAAACTTTCCCTTGGAGAAAGGATTTTAAAAGGTGATATTTGCTTTCGTTTCTCATAATATGTCCGAGATACTCAAGCTTTCTTCTCTTGATGGCCGAGGTAAAACAATGAGGCGAGAATGAAAATTTCTGCATTTTAACCATAATCAAAGAGAGGAGTATTACTATATTATGATGCCTACTATATGATGTTATCATTCCCATGTGTGCCTTATTTTGAAATTTAAAATAACATCATGTCGACAGGATAGTGAATGGGCATTAAATTGTAAATAAAACATAACCACTAACCGTTACAATGTATTCCATTTAGCGTTGGTGGTACACCTCAATGCTGTTTTTATAACTGTTGCATATAGATATAGGTATGGGAAAAGTATTGTGATTATGGAAAATGTTGATTGTTCTTTTAATTAATGGGAAACTAATTTGGAGCCTGTTAATAAAAATTGTTTCAAGTTAAAATACACATTCATTGCGCATAATCGATTATTTACTTATCAACAGGAAAGAGCACAGATTAAGCTAGGAATAAATATGAATGGTCAGGTCTTAAAATAGCTAAAATACCTAATTCACTAATAATGCAGATATGAATGGAAAAAATATATCAAAATTACATAATTAAAACCGAAACATAAAAATTTCAGTTATGCCTTTTCAAGTTGATCATCTAATCGAAAGCCTTGCTAAAATCAAGAATGAGAAATTCCGCGAGATTCAGTTTAGGGTCTTAAAGATGTGGATGAAATAGTATCCAAGTTCTTGAAGATAGTTCCTGTGACTACGTGTGACTTCAATAGAGCTTTAGACTATGTTCCTATGTCGTCCAAGCAAACGCCGACTCTTCCTGCAAACTGACTACTGAATCTGAACCGATAGATTGTGAAAGATATAGTGTTCAGAGCATTGAGGAGAGGTAGTATGTTGATGATACTCTATGTGTGTTTCTTATGAGATATTGCATGAATCCTTAATCGCCAATCAAATGATCTAAGTTTCAGACCAAGCACTTAATAAAACTGAATTCATCTCGCACCTCCCTTTACCGACAAATTTTTCGATAGTCGATCGACAAGCTCGTTGAACGTTTGAACAATTTCTCGGTCTAGTCGTAGTTCCGGCAGCCACACATTCTGTTGGCATTAATTAAATGGCGCGGCGGTTATCTGCAAGATTCCAATTGCGGACGTAAGACCACAAATATCAATTAAGGCCGCGGGCTCACTCATAACTCACATTTACGGTTTTACTTGCATTCTCAACAAGGCTGGGACACGAACAAAGGGCACGAGAGAGAGGGAGATGGCGCGGCGTCATACGCCGCAGTGCATTGCGACGATAAAACATCGTTTGATTTTTTGCTGTTTTAGGGCTTAGGTATATCAGATTTAATTTGAAGCGATGTTATTCCAACTGTGAAATGGTTTTGGATATTATGCGGAGTTTTTCGTGACGGTAATGGTAATGGGTGGTAACTTAATTTAATATTTTTTAGTAAAAATAAAGGCCAAATGAGTGGGTAAGTACTTTACCTAGGTTTTCATGAAGCATCTGTTACAATCCACATGCACGCTTGAAACTTACATTCATAATGAGGCTGAGGAAGAACAATGGTAAGGAGAAATCGACGGTGCCACAGTGCATTGCACCGATAATACATCGTTTGCGAAGTTACATTACGTCATAATCTTTACAAGCTTTGATGTTTTAAGACCAAAATATGCCGAAATCCATGTAAGCTTTCCTAACTTGAATTAATGTTTTTTCATAAACAGATTGTTTAAAATTTAGTGAGACGTTACCTGAACTGCAAAATGCGCATTTTTAGAATTTTAAATATAAACTTGTATTGCAACTCTATTTTAATTCCGAATAATTTATGCTTACGTAGTAATCATTGCAAGTCGTATCAGCTTTATTGGAAAGTTGTCTGAGTTGCAAATTATTTAGTAATAATTGCAAGTTCCCTGAACATTACTGCGATGTTACCAAAACTGGGAAATGTTTATGTTTACTTCCTTAAACATTACATTACAATTTCCTCAGCTTTACTGCAAATTTACCTGATATATGAAATGTTTATGTATAGGTCGTAATCTTTACAAGATTCATCAGCTTGTTTTTATCGCGTGAAGGCTAAGCTGTGTCCGTTTTACTGCGAAATCAGGTTAATTGTAAAATATTTAGGTTTACGTAGTAACCATTGCAAGTTATCTCAGATTTATTGTCATGTGAAATATTTATGTTCACTGCCCAATTATTACAAGTCTTCCCAGCTTTACAGCACAGTTGCCTGAGCTGCGAATTGTTTCGTAATAATTGCAAGTTCCCTGAGCATTACTGCGAAGTTACAAAAACTGTGAAATGTTTATGTTTACTGTACAATTATTACAAGTCTTCTCAGCTTTACTGCACAGTTGCCTGAGATGCGAATTATTTTGTGATAATTGCAAGTTCCCTGAACATTACTGCGAAGTTACCAAAACTGTGAA
>JAEQML010077104.1:0-13037 GCA_016904865.1 Pissodes strobi
CAACTTTGCCTCCATTTAACCGACCTCGTATCTCTTCTAGTTTCCGAGATCCCAATGATGAGGCTCGAATTTGGGACACCCTGTACATCGGATAAGATTGTAAATAACGTTTTTCTTCAAACGTCAGTAAATCCGTCATTACTCGACTGTGTAGGCGGCCGTGAAGTTTCGTTTTTCCTCCGCCGGAGCTTTACTTTTCACTTTTCCGCCGGCGGAGGTAAAAGTGTTGTCATAGCAACATTGATACAATACAAACAGACAACAAAATAAGCGTCAACAACTCAAGATTTATTAAACTACAATTTGTATTTATCACTCAATTTCTGACTGCATTTCTAAAAATCACTAATTTAGGAACAAATTGGTTATTATTTAATCGAACTTACTCAATAACTGCTTATCAATACTGAATTAAAACGCAATCGGAGACGCAAAAAAAATAATTATTGTTGACAGTGTCCACTGACAGCTTTATGTTACATTACTATCGCAACAACCTGTGCCTATTCACCGAGACCGGTCTAAGCCGCCTTGCGAACCCACTTATCTTTAATAATAATTAGATATTTTTACTATTAAAAAGAAATGTTTTTGCTTTTTGCATTAATTTGTCGACATTTGAAGAAAAAACAGCATATTTTATTTGGAGGAAAAGTTACTTTTCATGACTTGCTCTCTATTACCAGCCTCACTCCAGTGGCGTGCAAAATTTTTCTGGGGCCCCCCCGCCGAATTTTTTTCAGGGCCCCCGATCATATTTAGAATTTTTTTAAAAAAACAGGAAAAAAACACATGTTTATATAATACATATTTGTATTTCTTAATCCATAAAAAATAAGAATTGTCTTATAAACAAAATACATAAAAATCATAGATTGTAGACGCAAAAAATGGAAGTTAGTAATATTGATTGATTTAATCTATCTACAACTTCTACGTTCTACGTTTACAACGTGTAGACAAGAATCTATCTACTACTGCGTCCCATCTACATGTTTTACTATTTCGTGTTCTACACAAATTATTGCCAAGAAGCTAAGACGGCTTTGAGCCATCGTTGATCTAACAAAGTTCTTTTTATTAATTTAAATTTTGAGAAACTCCTCTCAAATTGGGCTGATGTAACTGGGAGAACTAAAAATAATTGAAATCCTGTACACAAGTCAGGTATGCTACTGATCAGTAATTAATTTTTGTCAAAGATGAAGTCTGCAAATTCTCTAATACTACGCATTTCTTGTAATTGATTTTCAAGTAAGTTTTTTGTTTGTATCATTAGCTAAATTCAATGTTAAATCGTCAGAGTATTTGTCTGTTAATTTTTTAGCTTTAGTTATAATTTCACATTCTTCAGCTTGAAGTAATATTTGTGGTTCTAAAATTTCAAAATTTGAATAAATATCTCTTTTCAAATTGTGCTAATATTACATCCAGAGATGCGTAAAATGCCGATTGTCCTTTGCCCCATCATTTCGAAAAATCCTAAGAAAGAGTCTGCCACATTGTACTTCTTATTATCCTTGGTATTGATGGACCGGATTACAATACTTACCTGATCTTTCTTACTAATATCTTGGCTAGTATACCAACAATGAGGAAACAAACTAACTCTTTTTTATATCTATAGTTTTCTGAATTGTATCAGAAATAAGGGCAATAAATTTATTTTGTGACCAATTACTTAGGTAATGATGCCGAATCTTTTGCATATTATTGAAGTGCATCTCAAGAACCGGATCATATCTTGCTAAAAGTTTTACAATATTCAGAAATACTCCTTCTGAAGAATCTGGCTCCAACTTATTTTCATAATCAGAAATAGTATCTCGATCATTCTCGATGTCCACGAAATGGTAAGTTACAAATTGCCATAGTTCTTGTGATGTCAATGAGCCTCTTCAAAACGTTTTTTAAAATGTCTCGATTATCTTTCAGGAAGGAATCAATGGTTTTTTTATCCTTCCATGTTGAATATACTAAACATGCTTCCAAATGAATACTTGCTTTCTCATGTGCAGATATTTTTTTTTGAGAGCCCTTTCCACTCACTAAGTGTCCCTGTAGTCCAAGCCGCACTAAATGAAGGATTAGATTTGTCACCAAAAGCCATTACCTTTAATTTAGGAGTCCTGAACAAGGTCTTTCGTAGCACTAATATAGTCTTACTCCTTTGTTTCTTCTATGGCCGGTGTAGAACTTGAAGACGGGTTTTTGATATTTAAAGTAGCGGGTTTCTTTTGGTTTCGTTGGAAATCGATTTTCGGAATCTTCTTTTTTTCGACTTCCCTTTTTTCAGCCACTTTCCTTTTATTTGCACCACTTGAATACTTTCGAAAACTGCTCGTTATTGACAAGTTCAAGAAAACTTTCAAAAATAACTAATCTAAATTCAATAAACTCCAAATAAGCGCTTATATCAGTTCAGAAAATGAGGAATACGGTATTTCTACACGAGCCACCAAAAGTAAACAGTCACATCAAACAACAACCCATTACCCATTTGAGACGAATCGGAATATAATCAGGTGACGACAGGTGATTCCCCGAAATTGTGTGTTTAAATGTATTGCATTTCAACTTCAACAGTTGTACAAAAGTTAATTTAAACATAACAATATATAAAAGTTTTAATAAACGTTAATTCAATACAAAATTTGGCGAATTTATTTAAGACAAATATAGGAAGGGACCCCTGCGGGGCCCCTCTATACTCCGGGGCCCTCCCGCACTGCAGGGTCTGCAGGGGCTGGTTTGCACGCCACTGCCTCACTCCGTTCGGCTGTTAAACACGAGCGCGCCATGAAAAGTATCACTTTTCCTCCATATAAAATAATATACTATTTTATTACGCATGCATCATAATCAACGATTATCGCACGCTGCAGCGTGCTTAAAATGATGTTTATGATGCACCTACTTTTTTAAAGGTTGCTATATAAACATTTGATCATGTCAAATATGACAGATTAATATATTCGTCAATATATCCCTTAAGTTTAAGAGATTATGATGCATTCGCAATAAAAAATAGCGTATGATATACGTGTATAAGATGCCTTTAAAGCCCTTGCGACTTACAAAACACTCCGCTGTGCGTCGTGTTTTGAAATATGTCGCGCGTGCTTTAAAGGCCCTCTTATACACTTATATCATAATATACTATAATAGTATCTAATGTATCAGATAATAGAGTTAGCAAGGGAAAGAGTGGTTATATAATGGATACCGTTGAATGGAGCGACATTGATCTCGCGGGGCGACTTTTATAACTAATTCATATTTTGAATTACTTGTTTAGTAATAGCGTGTGAAGTGATCGTTGGTGGTTAAAAGCGCGAAAAATTAAGTATTAAAGGGGTTTAATTTCCCTCTAAAAAGGTATGTATTCAATTAATTAGTTAATTTCCCTTCAAAATGTGTAGTCTAAAGGCGGGTTTAAACAACATTTCTATAATTTAGTGTGCAATTTAATTCATAACTGTATCGATAATTTAATGCATAACTCAAAACCTGGTTTATTCAAGTCATTATTTAACGCACAATTTTATTTTAATTACATTGACAATCAGCAGTTGGCTGTGTGTGTTTTTGTTTGGTTATGTTATATGTTTTTTTTTCTACAGCCACGCGCAAAATAACTAATTGCTAAATTCAAATGAAATCGCAAAATCATCGAATGCCGTGGATCCTTATTTTGCGCTCTAACGCGAACATGGAAAAGAAAAATCTCACTTTTTCCGTCGAGTGTGCTATGAATGGTCATAGAAACAGAAGATAAATAAATGACAGTCGTGAGTTAACTAATACCGATAGGCCAACTCCTTTTTAAAAACTAACTTCTAAATTTGGTACAACAATGTCTGCGACAATATACTTTATTAACTAGCTTTTACAATGAAAAATGAATTTATATATATAAGGTAAAATGCATGGTCAGCATCTCGTCTTCATTGTGGGAAGGACCGGCGATGTAACTCCTCCACCCTCGGATTCAACTATATCGTCAGGGTAGTTGAATGGGCTGTAGGGTAATGTCTTCCATAGCATCGTTTTCTTTCCTACTTCTTCTTTTGGCACAGGATTTCTGGGTTATCTTCTTATAGATTAGGTAGCTGCAGCCAAGGAACAGCAGCAAATAAACCAGAAGTGTCCAAAGGGAAGGCTTGGTAGTAATTGGGATGGATTCCAGGCGGGACTTGTTTTCGATTATTTGGTTTCTTACTTCTTGTAGACTATCGAGTTTTATGTCGTCTAGTTGGAGGCTTAAGTTTAATAATGGCATTAAACTCGGATTTTCTCCTAGATCAGGGAATAACATTGGCTGCAAACTGTTGTTGAGAGTTCTTTTATCATTGATAATGATGAGATCATTAACAGACACTTGGCATCCTAGGGGAATATTGGCGATGTATGTCCCGAAAAGCTTCAGGTTTTCAGATTGTACAAAACATTCGAGTTTTGCGATTACTTCTTTCGGCAGGACAAACAACCATTGGTCAGAGGTGCATAAACGGTTGATTATCGGTTGACTGATGTACAGTTCGACGTGGTCGCAGGTTGTGGTGTCTTCTGTGGAGGACAGCAGGCTCACTGAGCAAGGGCTATCTTGGTGAATCTCCTTAAGGACTTCTTTGTCACACAAGTAGAGCTGAGGTGAGATTCTTCGACAGGGCAGGTCTCGATATGTATAGTGTGATTTATTTTTTATAAGAAATTTACTACGCGGTAAAATAACCTTAAACCGACCCTGCGAGAAGATAGGTGCTGAGTATAAATGGAAAAGTTCAAAGTTTTCATTTATTGTTATTGGAATGTATAATAAATATGTAATTTTATTGTTAGCAATAAAGCATTCAATATTTACAAGTTTTTCTAGTAAGAAAATATTTTCTTGTTCTATTTTCATAGGTAATTGTTTCGAGCCTACACGCTTTTCCAATAACTTAAGTTCATTATACAGTTCTTCTGTTTTTATGATGCTTGGATGCATCGTTTTAAGTTTACAAAAAGTTATGGAATTTTCTATATCTTGTAGCATAGAATCGATAAATTGATAAATGCTTGTTATTTGACGTAAGGTGTCTTGAATGTAATATAAGTTTTCCTTATAAGTAGTTTTTTGCACTATAAGAGAGATTTGATTAATTTTTGATTCTAATAATTTTTCGTGTTTGCCAACTTGTTGTATCGTTTCGTTGAATCTAGTAATAACATTTAATGATATTGAGTTTTGATTAGAAATACTGCCTAATAGCTTATTTTGGTTTGTTTGTAGTTCATTAATGATATGGTCATAACGTTCGCCATCGGAGGCGTCTAAATTGCCGCTGACTGCCTTAAAAACTGACCCTAGAATGTTAATTAAGCCTCGTTTAGTTCTTTGGGGATGTGGAATTATTTCTTTAATTTTATTTTCAACCCTATCCTGGGTTAATTTTAAAAGTTTTAAATAATTGCCAGAGTCCGATCGATATTCTGAATGCGAATCTAATAGTGTTATGATATTTTGGGATTTATTATACAACTTATTTAGCTCTATGATTATTGGATTAAGGTCGTAATAATGAATAAGCGTATAACTGTAGTCATGAATTTTGGCGTTTCCTAATTTTATTGGTAATAATCCGGGGTTGTCGTCCAATTTTTTCAGAGAAATCTGATCACGATTTGCCTCGGATGTGACGAGATTGACGCTGCCAAGGGCGATGGCAAGGCTGAAATATAATACTTAAGTTATCGTATTTACCTATTATGTAGATGCTAAATAAAATTAACGCTAAGCTAAGGTTACGTGGAAATAAAACCTATACTAAATTAGTCGAAACTATACTTGTTTCTAAGAGGTCTTTTTAGATTATCCATGTGTATTTTCCCGTGAGCGTTCGTTCTCACGGTTTTACGTTTTTTGTTGACAGAGACGATTTTTACTGGTTTTGAGAATTTTTCAGCGAGTTTCTGTCGAGTATGTTTTTTCACATAGACGTCTTGTCCGGTTTCGAATAAATCTGGAGTGTCACGTTTCTGGTCGATATTAATTTTACCTATTAGCTTTTCTTTATTTTGGATAAGTTTTTCATTTATTTTTGAATAAAGGATTTTTGACTTGCTTTTATGATCGTTTATATAGTCTGACAATATGAGTTGTTCTAAATTCAAATCAAATGGGTCATCGGAAGTTATATGACCGTTAATAACATCTATTGGCTTCATTTTCGTTGTTGAATGAATAGAATGATTATAAGCCATAATAGCGTAAGTTATTTTTTTGCTGATTGGGCATTTATTAAAGTTCTGAGCATTTAAGAGTTTAACATGCTCGGCAATAGTAGAATGGAGGCGTTCTATTGCTCCATTAGATTGTGGGTGGTTGGGAGATACAAAATGAATCTTTATTTTATGCAGTTGAAGAAGTTCGGTAATTACAGCATTTTTGAATTCAGTGCCATTATCAAGTATAATTAATTTGGGAATACCATGGTGAGAAAAGAAAGATAGAAGGTTGTCTGCAATTTCTGTTGCAGCAAGGGACTTAAGAACGTAAGCTTGGGCGTACTTTGAAAAACTGTCTAAAATTGTTAGGAATTTCGATTGTTCTAAGGTATATGTATCAAGATGTATTATTTCAAATGGCTTTGTAGCGGTTGGAGTAACGTTCATTTCTATATTAACCGGGTGTCGATCATACTTTGTTCTTATACATATTTCGCATTGATTAATATACGTTTGAATTGAATCCTTCAAATTCGGCCAATAGTATATTTCTTTTATTTTTCCTTCGGTTTCATCGATGCCTCTATGATTGCTTTTACTTTCATGATAATTCTGTATAATTTCGAGAATATCGTTTTTATTTGTTATATCGATTAATTTTTTAAGACATCGTTTGAACTGTAAGGAAGGCCATCTGAAGTACTTCCTCACTACTTCACAAAATGGTTCATAAATATCTTGATTTTCGAAATACAAGTAATACAGTTTTCCCGGTATTACATTTTCTTTGATAAAATTTAAAATATCCGTTTCGAATTCGTGTTGACTTAACTGAACAGTTATTCGGCGTTTCTTTCCGAATAATATGGTTGTTTTAGGCTTTGCAGGCGAATGCAAAACTTGTGAAATAATAATTTGATTGGCTCCGTAATTAACAGGTGTGTCCAGAATAGGAATTCCGACTATAGGATTTTGGTCATTATTAGAGTGTACAGTGTTGCCGTCTTCGTCGTCTATATTGGGGATATCTTGTTGCTCTTCGTCGGGATGAACTAGTATAGACATTTGGTCTATATTATCGTCTTGCACATGGGCGTCCGGTTGTCGTGACGTCGATGGTTCATTGTTCTCGTTTTCTTGTGCTAACTGATTGTTAAAATCTTCGATGTATTTTTTAAGTGAAAATCCCTGATCTTCCTTAACGTGCAATTCAATGCGCGATAGCGCGTCCGCGTTAGTATTGGCTTTTCCTTTTTTATATATCACTGAATAGTCATATTCTTCAAGCTTGATACGCCAACGCATAAGCTTTGAACTTGGGTCTTTTAAATTAAACAACCACTGTAGGGGTTTGTGATCCGTAATAATTTTAAATTTTCGGCCATAAAGGTAAGGCCTAAAATATTTAGTTGCCCATACCAAACATAAACATTCCTTCTCGATGGTTGAATAATTTCGCTCGGAATCATTCAACGTTCGGGAAGCAAATGCCACAGGAAGGTCTTTTCCTATTGGACCTTGGCTTAATATGGCTCCTAGTGCCACATTGCTTGCATCTGTTGTTAAATTGAATTCCTTTGAGAAATCAGGGTATTGCAAAATAGGCTCGTTTATGAGCAAATTTTTACAACTTTCGAAGCAATCAACAAATTCCTGATTGTGCTCGATTTTTGCTCCCTTTTTTAAGCACGTTGTGAGGGGTTTTGTTATTTTGGCAAAGTTGTGAATGAATCTCCTGTAATATCCCAGTAGCCCGAGGAATCCTTTAATTTGTTTTGTTGTTTTAGGAATGGGATACTGTTTGATCGCTAATATTTTATCGGGATTCGGTTTGACTCCCTCTGGGGTCACGATATGTCCTAGGTAAGCTACCTCGTGTCTTAAAAATTCGCTCTTATCCAGTTGTATCTTAAAATTAGAGTCTCTCAGTCGTTTAAACACTTGTTTTAAGTTCTCTACATGTTCTTGTAATGATGTTGAAAAAACGATTATATCGTCGAGATACACTAGGCATTTCTCGTTCTGTATACCTTTCAAAATCGACTCCATAATTCTTTGGAAAGTTGCCGGCGCAAAAGGCATGCGCAAATATTCATAGTGCCCGTTCTCTGTATTGAACGCTGTTTTCGGAACATCTTCTTCATTCATTTCTATCTGGTGGAATCCAGAGGCCAAATCCAATGTTGTGAAGTATTGGCACTTACCCAATTTGTCAAGTAGATCGGTGATATTTGGTAGTGGAAACTTGTCGTCTATGGTCTTCTCATTTAGCTTCCTATAGTCCACTACAACTCTCCACTTTTGTTGGCCTGATGCGTCCATCTTTTTTGGTACAACCCAGATAGGGCTTGACCATGGGCTATTTGATGGTCTAATTATGTTTTGGTTAAGCATCTTCTTAATCTGGGCTTCTACTTCTTTTTTATGGATGAATGGATACCTATAAGTTTTTGTGTACACAGGTATCTCATCTGTGGTTCGGATATGATGTTTCATCTTTGTAGTAAATGTTAAAGGAGTATCCTCTTGATAGAAAACGTCTGCAAATTCCTTACATAGACTTAAAATTGTTCTTCGTTCCTCTGAATTTAAGTGGTCCAAACGAATTTTGGATAAGTCTAGTTGAGATGGAGATGAATCACTAAAGTGATTAAGATCAATGTTTTGGAGTTGCTTCCGATTAAATCTCTCAGTCACAAGTGGTTCTGAGAAGTCTAGAGTAATAGTATTACAAGAATTATTTAAAATTGTTGTAATTGCATGTCCATTTTTTGCAATGCTTAAGCATTCAGGTATCTCGCAGTTATGAATTTTTTGATGCGGAATAACTATTTCTCCATTTTCGATAGACGTTTTTACTTTTATGACTTGCTGACTGCGCGGGGCTACAGTCACGCAATTAAGTTCCGATTGAGTCTTAAGAAATTTTAATTTTATTTTCGCGAAAGGTGTTACTAAAAATCCTGTTTTAAAATCGATATTTGCCTGAAGTAATTTTAGGTTATCTAAACCTAAAAGGCCATCAAATATATTGTGGAATTTAAAAAGATAAAATTTTAGTGTTTGAGGCTTTGGCAAATTGAAAATTTTGGAAGCAGCTATCGATGCGCTGTGTCTATGAGCCGATTTTTGGAAAACTGTGCTGACGACAAATGGGTCCTCGCGTATGGAATTTGGGAAGAATTTCTTTACCAAATTTGGGTTTAGAAATGATTTAGTTGAACCGGAATCGATTAGCAGCTTTATGTCGTGTTCTGGAAAAGTAATATATGACAATTCACTAGAGTGTGTCGTGTTTAATGAAATAACTAAGTCAGGTTGTCGTACGGGGTTGCTAATGGAAAATTTACATCTTCTCCAATTGGATCCGTTGATTCATCACCTTGGATTTGCAAAGATGAAAAGTCGGTTTCATATGGTTCATTGGTAATGTTCGACGGATAGATAGGGTAATTAGGAGAAAGGTCTTCGATAATTTCTTCCTGGTCATTACCTGGATCATGCGAATAATATTGATAATGTTGATCATAATTTGGGCTGTTTTGCATTTCAGCATTATATAATTCTTCGAATGCAAATTTTGGTTGAGCTTGAAATGTTGGCGGTTGATATCTAGGCATGTTTTGGGGTTGCCTTGGTCCAGGACCAGAAGTACAAACGCTCATTGGTTGTGGTTTTGTGAAATTTTTATGTTGGTTAGGCCTAAAAACGTTTGTTTGATTAGGTCTTCCGAATACTGCTGAATTTGTGGGAAATTTTCTTGGGGTGTTATTGAAATTCGGCCTTATGTTTATTGGCTGTGATGGAAATCTTGAGTAATTGGGCCTTGGTGCAAATAAGTTATTTGGTGTATGGGAATTAAAATTAGAAAAACTGGGGTTTGGTTGGTAAGGTGGAGAATAATGAAAGTTTTTAGAATTAGTTTGTTGGGGCTGTCTAAAGTTATTTTTAGGGTGCTGAGTTATTGGTTTTGTCAAATTCTGAAAATAATGGGTGTTATTTTCATGAATTACAAATTGCAAAGCTTCCGTTAAGGTACTAGGGCGCATGCATCGTATGGTTGTGCCTAAAGGTTCTTTCAACCCGGAAAGAAACGTTTTTAAAGCAAGTTCGTTATATAAAGCTTTCTTTAAAATTTTTCCTTCTTGCGTATTTTCATGAACGTCAATATACGAACAAAGTAAATTTAAAATTTGGAGAACCCGGTCGTAAAATTGACTGGGTTGTTCATTTGGATGCTGCCTTAACATAACTAGATCCCTATTCAAACACGATTCATCTCTTTGATCTGCAAAGTTTCGTCTGAGTGTATTTTTTAAATCATCCCATGTAGCGACATTTTGTATGTTTACTACAATTTTTGCAGTGCCACTTAGTTTACCAATTAAGCTATTTAGCAAGTAAGTATTTTGAAAATCACCTGGATTATTAATATTATAAAAATTATTAATTAACGATTCACAAATTGACAAATAACGGTTTAAATCATTAGGATTCCCGTCAAATTCGGGTACGCATTTTAGGTATTCAGGCCTAAAAGCCATTTCAGGATTTTCTGGAATATCAGCTAAGATTAAGTTTCTATTATTTAATGTGCTCTGAGTAGCAGAAGATGAACTTAAATTATTACTAGAAGCTCTTGAGATTGATTCTTGAACTATTTTATTTAAAACGAGTTGAGATATACTTTGATTATTTTCTAAAGTTTCAGAATTATTTGAGACAGAGTCAGTTGAAGGTGTTAGGGATAGATTATTTAATACGTCAATAATATCCCCTAAATCTGACATTAAGGTTTGAAAAAATCACACTTACATAAAAACAAAGGAGACGTTGGCCATATCCCACTATAAGGAAAGCTATTTGGAAGGCAATGTGGTCCTCTCCGAATTTGCTAGTCCTTGCAAAATCACCCGATGCTGTGGTAATTTCCCAGTGAATTCCAATTATTTTTCAGCGATTGAATACTTGAAGAAACACTTATAGTTCGCTAAGGTCCACTACCCGAAGAATTCAATATTCACTCGAATTAGTCCTCAGGTTAATCGAACCCGCCACGAACCGTTCGATCGTCAATTAATCGTAAACGAAAAGCCCTTCTGCGATAGATTGACTTTTGACGATCCTACCGACTGCGCCAGTTAACTAATACCGATAGGCCAACTCCTTTTTAAAAACTAACTTCTAAATTTGGTACAACAATGTCTGCGACAATATACTTTATTAACTAGCTTTTACAATGAAAAATGAATTTATATATATAAGGTAAAATGCATGGTCAGCATCTCGTCTTCATTGTGGGAAGGACCGGCGATGTAACTCGTGCGTTTGTTACAGTTTGTTGCTGGCACTCCTGTTCTAAATATGCGCGAAGCCCGAATATAATATGTCAAAACTGACAGCAATTTGCAAATTTCAGAATAAGTATAGAGAAAAATGTGGATTTCATTTTAAAAAATGCGGCTGTAGAAAAAGTTCTGTGTGTTTTTCGAGCGCAAAGTAAGATTGCCGTTTTCGAAAGATTACTGCGCTCCGCTACGCGTCGCGCAGTAACATTCTTTCTCAAGCGGCAATCCGTTACTTTGCGCTCTAAATACACAAAATAACTATTTTACATTCCTTATTTACCTCATTCATGTGGATAATTGTGTTGAGGGAAAATTTGTATTATATATTATTCTTGTGCAGTCAGAAGTATAAATTTTTATTAAAAAATGAAAAGCAGAATGCAAATACGGCAAGTGACGGTACTTTCGTAATCTTTTTCTATTACTTGCTACTTGTGCTTGTGCAGTCGCTGCAGCTTATATAGCATCAAAGCAGAAGAGGTACAGACACTGGAGAGTTAGGCCAATTAACGAGAATAGAACAAAGGAAGGATCGTATGCTACTTTAATAAAAGATATGATTGTGTCTGATGAAATGCAATTTTTTACATATACCAGCATGACTGTCAATCAGTTTAATAGCCTACTTGAAATAGTAAAATTGGATCTCCAAAAAGATAAGAAGAAAAGTCATATTCCCACCAAAGAACGACTTATTCTAACTTTGCAGTAAGTATTTTCCATTCTGATCAGAATTCAGTAGCATATAGCAATACAAACCAGATACAATACCAGCTAGCTATTGATATAAAAATTCATTGTTTTAACTATCTGTCAGAGGGATGCTCTATGCAAGAGATTGCTTGGAACTATCGTATTGAAAAAGCTACGGCACATCACATCATTAAGGAAGTGTGCTTATGGGAAAAGTTAAGTCCAACGGAGCTACCAGAACCTTCGAAGAACCATTTTGGAGAGATAGCATCTGGTTTCTATTAAAGATGGAATCTTCCCAATTGCATTGGTGCTTTGGATGCGAAGCACATCAATATTGTAGCTCCAAAAAATTCGGGAAGTGCTTTTTTCAATTATAATAAAGCATTGTACTGATGGCAACCTGCGATGCTTATTACAGATTTTCTATGGTTGATATTGGCGCTGAGGGTTGTAATCATGACTCTGCTGTCTTTAAGACAAGTTCCTTTGGAAATGCCTTAATGAATGGTACGCTAGACATTCCTGCTCCAAAAGCCTTGCCAAAACAAACTGCATTATTCAATAGTTTTTAGTTGGAGATTCGGCATTTCCATTACATGAAAATATTGTTCGACCTTATCCTGGTTCCTATTTGAGTGAGCAGAAAAACATATTCAACTATAGAATAAGTAGAGCACGAAGGTGTATTGAAAATTGTTTTGGTATTTTGAGCCAACGCTGGAGAATTCTATGTACACCAATAAATGCTAGTTTGGAAGTTAGCGAACTGATTGTTCAAGCGAC
>JAEQML010077105.1:0-13037 GCA_016904865.1 Pissodes strobi
TATAAATAAGTAATTTTATTATATTAATTAAATTTTAGAATAAAACCAATTAGGCATTAGATTTATTCTATAAATCAATTTATAGGTTTATAAATTTTTTGATCAAACATATCAAAATAGCTGATGAACTGCAGTTGAGATTATTCTTATATGAGATAAAGTTTGTCACTTATTTGATCAGGACTTTCATATATTGAATGTTTATATTCACAATATTAGGTGATATCTATCAATTTTTTACTCAAATCTATCACTTATTTAACTGAACTCATCAAAATAACTGATGAACCGCTTCTGAGATTTGTCTTATATTAGCTAAAATTTGTCACTCATTTGATCCGTTTTATAAAATAACTAGTGTTTTCATCCAAAATATTAGGTGATTGGTATTGTTTTACTAAAATATATAACTTATTCGACTGAAACTGCTAAAAAATTAGTATTTTTGTGCAAAATATTTGATCATACTTATCAAATTCAATCAAATTTATTGAAATCTGTCACTTATTTTACTGGATTTGCCAAAAAAATATGTTTTTGGTTCAAAGGTTTAAGGTTTACGAAAGAAAAGATAGTATTACTGACAAAAAGATCTATTTTTGCATAAAAACATGTTTATTAAAAAATAGAACTTGAACATATTCAACACTTATAACATAACTCAAACATGTCTGCTTCATGCAGATGTTTTAAAAATCTTAGTTCTAATATGATACCATTTAAAAGTTTATATTACAATGCCTTAAGTTTTTAACAAATCTACACATTTTACACCGTTTTAAAAAAGAAATTAAAACATAACAAAGTGAGAAAAGAATATTTTAAAATAAAACTTTTAAATATAGATACAAAATACCTACTTTAAAATTGAAATATTAGAGATGATAAAAAATATAAAGTTGAAAAGTTTGTACAAATGAGCTTCTGACGGTTCAGGTAAAATAATACAACTTTTGCATTTTTAGAGTCTTTTCCTATCAGCTACGGTATCAAAACCTAAGATCCCTATATAATAAACATTTTTTTTTATTATGAATGTCACTTACAACGTAAAACGTAAGTAGAATATATTAGCTTTTTGCAACACTTTATTATGCTTGGACTTACTAAGTTTTGTAGCAAATTTTTGAGTAAAGTATGGCCACTCCAGCAGCAGCTGACATATGTTTGTCTTTGAATATGTTGTGAACTCTTGCCTTCTTTCCTCAAAAGTTTCCTTCCATTTAATATCCCAAGGCTTTTGGTGGTACTTGAGCCATGTTTTGCTATATGATGAAGCTATAAACTATCTGTAAAATAAAGAAAAAAAAAATAAAAAAGGCGTTATTAACAAAAAACCGATATTTTGTAATAATCCATTCTTTATTTTCAGCCAAAAAAATATAATGACCTCGGTGATGATAATACAATTATTGATATGACAAAAAATTTGACGGACGTTTGCCACACTATATACATAAGATACAAATATGACGACATTACTGAAGGATTTATTCTTTTACTTCAAATAGTAAATTATTGTATCAAAGATGCAAAGGTAACAAAAATAAAGCGAACAAGTGATAATAAATACTTGCCAATTACCAATGCAGTTTGGTTGTTCTTTTTCTTCCGCTTTTTCTGCAGCGGAAACAAATTTGCTTTTCTCAGCTTTTGGACGGCGTATAGGCCTAGTAGAGACGTCCTCCTGGCGAGCTTTTCCTCATTTGTAGTAATTGTAATTAAATTATTAATACAATACTGTGTGAGTTAAAATCTACTTACCGTGCTTTCTCCACAAAAGTTAACTATAATATCTTTAGAAATTTTTATGAAATCTCTTTCGAACATAAATTTATTTTTGTTGACATAGTTTCGAACAATGTCCTGTACTAACATTTCTTGCTTTGTTAGGGTCAGCACTCCATTGTTGCAGCTTTATATAATTTTGCGACTCTCGTGGCTTCTGAGATATGTTGACAAATCCTAAAATGAAAAGGGAGATGTATTTATGATCTTTTGGGGAAGATTTTCCCTGTTCCTCCCACATCACATATCTACGCCTTTTATTAAAAATATTATATATACAGGATGAAGACTTATCCAAACTAAAAACATACATTCTAACCTCAATAATTACTGATGCTGTATATCCAACCATAAAGAAAGGTTTCAAACCTTCCATTAAGGTTGTATATACCCTAGTGGACACAAATTTTGAATATTTCCAAATTAGGTCCCAAATTTTGAGAAATATTGGCATGGATGTATCCATTTTCTCCACACTAGACTTTAATTACGATAGCAAACACCTTCATCTTGACGAATCTGAGGCAAAATTGTGTTGAGAAATTTGTCGTTCTCGTCTAAATTGTCCATTGTTTGAACTACAAAATGTAAGACAAATATATATTTGTATTTTCTAGACGCTTTTCTCATTACATTTTTGTACGGACTAATCATTTAAATTCGACCCCATTAAGGGCAGCTACGATTTTGAGACCGTAGTACGTCTTGTTCTTACTTTAAGATGGATGCAGCGGCAAGAACTTACCTCTGTCCTAGTCTCCATCCTCCAATAAGACACGCTTGTGCCCTTCCCGGTGCACGCACAAACCACCTTACACAGAAAATTGTAATAATTATATTAGGTAATAATATATATTTTAACGGAACGGAGCAACCATAAACAGAGCAATATAGATATTTTATCATGTCGCCGGGAGCCAAACTGTACCCCGGATGGCGAGCAGGGGTCTTTCCAAATAAAATCAACACAAAAAAAGCATCGTTTAATTCATTTTTTAGTAAAGCTAGTCCCTTAAATATAAAACAAACAGAACAACCGGATAGGCTCATAACATTTTTATTGGATCTATCGAATAGCGCGTTGAATCAGTCAAAAATTGTAATAAACAGCTATTTAATACTATGTTTGACTGATTCAACGTACCATCCGATAGATCCAATAAAAAATGTTACGAGTCTATCGGATGATGTGTTGATTTTATTTTTAAGTGTCTAGCTCTATCACAAAGAGGATTAAACGAATTTATTTTTGTGTTGATTTAGTCAAAAGAAAATAGACATTGTGTAAAAATCGCTCAATGATTGAATTGATTCAGTTCGACATTAGTACAAATATTGAGGTATTGATATGGAAAAATCAGTTTTCGACATCAATTTGGGCTTGACTAATTAATACCTTTCATAATTTTTGCAATTAAAATGGAGGGTTTGAAAGTAATTTTTATAGAATAGTTCCAAAATTTGTGCTTGGTAAATTAAGGGTTTTTACCGAAAGTAAAAAATGATTGTTTTTGAAAAACCTGATTAACTGGTCCAATATATTGAAGGATGCAAAACTAATTTTCCATGTTATTGAATTAATAAAAAAAACTGTTTAAAATTTATCTAAAAGTTTATAAAATGTTGTGAAAAGATCAATCTTATAGCCACTTATTGTATTTATCCAAAAAGGAATCAATTAATAAAAAAAAATCGATAAAAATACCCAGTTCTTACTCGCTAAACTTTAGGTACTGATATATTTAAAAAGTTGTAGAATCAATAAAACCCGGTTTATAGATTCAATACTTCGAAATATAAAACCACTTCTGGATATTGCTGAATTTATAAAAGACATTGTAAAACTTATCTAAAATTATGTAAAATTGGTAAAATGCCTTCTATCCTAATTTACTGTTATCAATCCAGAGAGATTTAATTGAATTTATCCGAAACAGATTGTATTAATCCTAAGCTTATAAATATTACTAAATTTAGGACTAATATTCACTAAATGCTGTTTTGTAAATTATATAAAATCGTTTTATGATTTATATCAAATTAATTCTCTCCTTGTTGTGTTCCAAACAGTTTGGCTTTGCCGATGGAATTGGTACAGCCGAAGCAATACAATGTCTAACAACAGAAATCACGAAAAACCTTAATATGAGTCACAAAACAATAGCCATATTTCTTGATCTCGCCAGGGCATTTGACACGGTGCCTCACAAACAGTTACTTAGTGTCATGGAACACTATGGGGTCACTGTGTTGTATGTTTTTGGGAATTATCTATCCCCTTGATACCAACACACAAAAATTAACAACATCATTAGCTCTCCAGATCTAATAAAAACTGGTATACCCAGGGGACCATGTTGGGATCAATTTTATGTATTACTTATCTAAACTCTCTTCTGAGTCTTGAGATTGGGGGTCAAGTCTCCTCATATGCTGATGATACAGTTTTAATTTTTCATGACAATACATGGGATGAAACAAGACAAAAAGCAATAAAAGGATTCAGCCTCATTAAACATTGGTTGGAGAGTTCCAAATTATCACTTAATTTACAAAAAGACTAATTATGTGGCCATTTCCCCAACAAATGTTAACAGACCAAACTTTGACAGAATTTGCCTTAATGAATCTGAAACAATCAAAGCATGTGAAAAAATAAAATATCTAGGACTGATAATTGACCAGCATCTAAAATGGACACACCACGTTAAATATATCGTTGCAAAAATAAGAAAGTTGGTGTATAAATTTTATATTCTTATAGAAATTCTGAATAAGAAACTGTCAACTTTGACCTACAAAGCATTGGTTGAGTCTTTGCTCCATTATGGCATCACAGCCTGGCGGGGGGTACATATAAGACAAATCTAAGACCACTACAAACTGTTCAGAACTATATTCTTAAAGTAATTACAAAAAAGACTAAATTATATCCCTCAAAAGACCTATATAATGAAAGAATAATGAATGTTCAACAACTCTACATTTTGTCAGCATGCATTTATATGTACAAGGTGGAAAAGTCGGAAATCTTAATCACCCATCAACATAATACATACCCGAAACAAGGCCAATGTTAATGTGAATGTACCGGTGAGTCATAAAACTTTAAACCTCAAGTCACTTCTGTACCTCGCATCAAAATTTCATAATCTTTTGCCTATAGATTTAAAAGAAACAGGCAACATAAAGCGGTTTAAAGAAAAATGTAAAGACTATACTTAGGAACTATCATTTGTTTGAAAATATTTTGTATTGATTCTGTATTTTGTATTGATATTATGGTATGCGAAACTGATGTAGTAGTAACTAATTTTTAAAAGGGAAAGAATGGTGGACACAAGCATGTTAAATGATAATTGTGGCGGATGATAGTATGAACATATGAATGTCTAAATATAGAAGTATAGTAATTCTTAGCACATACAGATATTAAGTTATCTAGGTGCTGTAGCACACAATTAATAATAATTTAACACCTTACTCCTCATAGAGAGAATATATACATTGACTATCACAGAATTCACAAAATAAAAACTGCTATTTCCTTCTACGCACCCAAAATGTTTAATTTATTGCCAGCCTCTGTGAAAATGTTACCCGCGAGAAACTTTAGAACTGTCATCAAAAACTACCTAATCAGAAAATGTTTTTATTCATTAGATGAGTTTTACATTAACAATTTCTCAGACATTGACAAACATTTAAACCAATTATCTCTGTTAATTTGTTTATATTGTTTATTGCTTATATGTTATTTTCAAATTTGGAAAATTATTGTAACAGCGGTTGTAGGTTTTTAGATGACGATTGTAAGCATTTTATTATGTATATAACATGAATAAAGTTTGAGTTTATTAATTTGGTAAATATAAGCAAACAATTGCCATCTTATTGATCAAACCGCAGTCTGAGTATTTAACATTATTTACAATATAAAAAACAAACAAGACACAGTGCATACATCTTCTATTACTTAGCTTTTCTACTTTAAACATACTGAGCATGGTATTATGCAATATCATATAAGGGTATATATTAAATTGTTTTACATATAGATATCTAAGGAACCTTTTTTGCACCTTTTCAATGTCATTACTGACATACTGAGCTTGTGGGGAGCATATTACAGCAGCATACTCCAGATTAGGTCTGACCAATGCTCCAATGCATTATATAATTTAATAATGGTATCTATTCTGCACATTTTTGAATTCCTAATTACAAAGCCCAGGGCCAGAGATAAAATATACACTCCAAGATCATTACACTCTTTTTTCCATGAATGAATGCAAACCCACACTGATTTTACGAATGAATTAGTAATCCATTCGTAAAATCAATGTGCATTTGCATTCATTCACCTAAATAAAAGAAAAATATAGAGACACTCATTGGATTACAGTTATTAGACTATTCTTTGTATGTATATATTCATCAAATATCTCACTTCTATAAAACACAAACAAATAAAAATCGAAAGTCAACCAACGAACGTATATTTCTAACTAACTCTTTCATTTTCATTCCGTACTCATTCCCAACACCTTATCGTGATTTTGTTTTTGTTATCTCGGAGGTAGTCTAAACATTGATCGGCAACTTTTCTGATGATTCAAGACTGTTGGGACTTTTCGCGTTGCTTGATTCCATGACTTTACAGTCGGCCGCGCTACCGTCATCCACGTCCCTGTGGACCCATTCATCCTAAATAAGAGTACAATCAATTACTTTTAAGTCAAAGCTATTAACCATATTTACATAACGTCTAAATAGAGGTACATATTTTTTTTTAATTATTTTCTGCTTTTCTCGTCGGCGATCTCTGAAATGCAAGGAATAATATTGATGCATCAATAACATTAATAAATAGTAAATAAGGCCACTAAACAATTCAAGGAAATGGAAACATGTTCAAAGCACAGTAAATATTTACAAATACCCAAATACAAGAAATTAAAATCCTATAAACATCTTTTATAGGTATATAAGTTATTTTTCGTTGTGAGTACTCATATCATCGTTTTCTGATCCCACGTCGGATTCAGAGCTAACTTGTACGTTGAAAGCTTTCAATTTATCAATTGGAACTACCCCTTGATACTTCCTCTGCGATCGAGAAGATCCGCGGGGGTTTTCAATAACGTATCGATCATGATCTAATCTTTTGATTACAACGTAGGGCCCATTATATTTGGGAAGTAACTTTTTACTTTTCCCGTCGTTATTCGTAAGAACCGATCGTATCAGTACCTGGTCACCAACATTAAATTGATTTTGTCGTGATCGGCGAGCATCGTAGCGCGCCTTTTGCTTGGCTTGCACCTGATCTAGGTGAGCTTTTACGTTAGCTCGTGTGCACTCCAGGTTACTGTCTTGTAGTGGTTCCAAACTTACTTCGTTGTCGAGGATTGCATTAGCGACTCCCCTTGGTGAATACCCAAAGAACAGTTCGTAAGGGGATTTGCCCGTAGCTAAATTCTTCGTTGAATTTAGTCCCCATCTTATTTTTGACACATTCACATCCCATTGCTCTTCATTTTCCGTTGATGAAGCTAATGCTGCCAAGATGGTCCTATTATACCGTTCTACTTGTCCGTTCGCCCTTGGGGTTGCAGTAGCATTCAAGACATGTTTGATGTTCAATTCCTTGCAATATTTTTCAAACTCCTTGGACGTATAGCAACTTCCACGATCCGTAATTATTCGCCGTGGAACGCCAAAGTTATCAACCACGCTGTCAAAGAACGCAATCAGTGGTCCAGTTTTTGTTGTTTTTACGGCCTTCATGAATACAAATTTTGTGAATGAGTCAACAATAACAATTAAATACTGATTCTTCTGTCTTGAAGCCACAAATGGACCCAAATGGTCGATATGTAGGGTATCAAATGGACAAGCTACCTTGTCAATAGGATGTAAGTGGCCAGAACGTTTGCCTCCAGGATCCTTATTGTACAAACAACGAAGGCAAGCTGCTATAAACTTCTTGGTATACTTTCTTTGGCCTGCAAACCAATAAATCTTGCTTATTGCTGATAACGTCTTCTCAACCGACAAATGTCCATTACCATCGTGGAAATGCAATAATACCTGTCGCCTTGCAACCTTCGGTACTACCCACCTTTTACCTTCGGGAGTGATTTTATATAATCGTTCGTTTTCTGGACAATATTCCTTGTGAATTTGCTTTTCTTCCTTGTCGGACGGTTTTTTATTGAGAACGCTTATCAGATATTTGCATCTGGCATCCATCAGTTGTGCATGAAGGACCCAATCGTCGCTTGAAATATTTACTTGTGACACTTGGACATTTGATTCTGCTGAATCTGTTATTGGATTCCGACTCAGAGCATCAGCATGTGCCATTTTTAAACCAGGACGATATTCAACCTCAAACGTAAACTCTTGAATGGATAACCACCACCGCCCTATTCTTGGCACTAAATCTCGTTTACTGAGTACTCCTAACCGTACTGCAATCAGTAATGACCTTGAAGTGAATGCCTACTAAATATACCCTAAAATGTTTTAGAGTATCAACCACAGCTATAGTCTCGAGCTCAAATGAATGGTATCTTTGTTCTTCCTTACTGGTCTTCCTTGAATAATACATAACAGGTTTAAGTTTCCCTTCATGTTCCTGTAAAAGAATGCCACCGATTCCCCATTTTGAAGCATCAGTATGAACTTCTGTTCGTAATTTTGGATCATAAATTGCTAAAAGAGGACGTGTAATTAATCTTTCCTTCAGAGCCTCGAATGCTGTACGCTGTTCGTTTTCCCACGTGAAGGCTACATCCTTCTTAGTTAGCGTAGTTAAAGGACGAGCTATCGTGGCGAAATCCTTCACATATCTGCGGAAATAGCTTGCCAGTCCCAAAAATTGACGTATTTTGTGCACATCAGTTGGCACAGGGTAGTTTCGAACGGCTTCTATTTTCCGGATTCCTGGCTGAACTCCTTGTCGAGAAATTTCGTGTCCAAGATATTCGATTTTTCTCAGGAAAAATTGGCATTTAGAGAGACGTAACGTTAGCACAGCTGTTTTAATCGACTTTAATACTTCCTCAAGTAGTTCTAAGCCACTATCAAAATCTTTTGATGGTATTAATATGTCGTCCATGTAGGCTGTAACATTTCCGTATCGTAAATTGCCCAATATTATATTTTCTGTACGTTGAAATATTGCCGGGGCATTGCACACTCCAAAGGGCACCCGCAAGTATTCGTAATGCCCATCAGGCGTTATAAAAGCTGTTTTGGATATGGAAGATTCTTCTATTGGTATTTGATGATATCCACTTGCCAGGTCTAAACTTGTGAAAAACTGACAACCCTTAAGTTTTTCCAAAAAATCGTCTGCGTGTGGCAGTGGAAATCTGTCCTTAATAGTCTTAGAGTTTAAAGATCGATAATCAACACACATACGCATTGTACCATTTTTTTTAACTAATAAAATTGGACTTGAGTATGGTGATTCTGATTCTCTGACTATTTCGTTTTGTAATAAATCATCTACTATATTTCTGACTTCTTCACGTTCTTTATGAGAAAGTGTATAGGGCCTGTAAACTACCGGCCTATCATCAGTGAGATGAATAGACATCTTTAGAACATCTGTTTTACCTAATTCGGACGTATTTTGAGCAAAGCAACATCTAAAGGAATTAATCAAGTCAAGCAAACGATTAGCTTGATCATCCCAAGATTTGTGTTATACAATAAGTCAGTCAAATTGAACAAGCTTTTTACGTTAGAAATATTTAGACAATTCGTTTTGTCCTCAAAACATTGCACAGATCTTACTAATATTTGTTTCGTACTCACCTCGAATTCTTGCTCAGAAACGTTGGTAATAGTGACGTAACCGCCTTCAGCCTGGGTTATACATTCTCCGACATAGTGCTCCCTGCCAGGTGCTGTTCGTAGATTACCAGGAACGTACACTTCGCCAGAAAAACTGTGGCGGGAGGTAAGGGCGATCATGACAGTAGTTTGAGGTGGTACAATGACGTTTTCTCTAGCCCACAAAGGTATTTTCCTTGCTTCTAGATGTAACACTTCGTTGAGGTCATCATCGGGTGTTAGAATTCTTACATTATCGTTGGCAACAATCATGATAACATTTGGTAAATTTAAGAAGGGTTGACCTATCATAATTGGTATTGTTTGTACCCTATCGGGTACGACCAAAGCCCGTTCAGTCGCCTTTGCCCTGTCAACACAAATATTAACCTCAACTTCGCCTAGAACATCTATGATTGAAGCACCATAGCCGGTTATCGTTACCTTGCTAGGGTACAGCGTAAGTGCGAGTTCTTTCGAAAAACATTCCCTAATTAATACAGCACCGCAACCAGTGTCGACGTAAGCTTGGGTTGGCTTTTCGTTCACCAAACAATTAAAAAAATACGTTCCATTCTGGTCGTGGTTCTTGGACGTAATAAAATTGGCTTGCTTTCGTTGGCAATCCTTTTCTAAATGACCCAACCTATTGCATTTTGTACATACTAGTTTAGGCTTCGGACATTTATTGGCAAAATGTCCTTTTTGTTTACAGTTGTAGCATTTTTGTTCTTCATTTACGTGAAACTTCGTTTTTTTGTTGGGAATTTCTGATCCCTTTCTATTTTCAGGGTGAAAACGTTTTCGAAAATGTCTTGGCGCTTCAAAAACGTGATATGTGTTTTGAGATCTTAGTGACGACAAGTATTCGGCGTACAAAGCGTCTGGTGAGTCATATCTTCCAGCACGGGCTCCCACTTGGATTGTAGCATCTCCTATGCCATCAATAATTAGTGAAACAGCATTCTTGTTACTTATCTCGCATGCATTTATAAGATCCATCTTCTGGAAATAGTACTCTTCCCAGCTTTCGTTAGCCATTTTGCGCCTATTTAACAATTTTCGCAAAGCATTTGCATAATCTTGGTGCTCTGGAAAAGTTTTAAGCAACAAAACCTTCCATTCCTTCCATGACATATCATAACTGCTCAAGTTGTCATACCAATTTCGAGCCAATCCACTTAGGCGACCTTGCATATGAAATGCCATGGTGAAGTCATCCCAGTTATTTATCTTGCCAAGTTGTTCAATTTTTTCTATCCATTTTGCGCAGCTGAGATTTGGATTGCCAGGTGTGAAATGTGGAATGCAGTCAGGTTTTATTGATATCTTGCTCGGACCAGGGTTTTGCGTCGAACTGTGCTCTATTAGTTTTTCTACCAATTTTTCTAAACGTTTTATCGTATCTTGTGATGATGTTGGTGGTGTTAAGCTTCGCTCTGATGTAGGTTGATTGGAAGAAACTACTTCAACTCTAGAACTAACGTGTGGGTTATAACGTGGACGTGAACTGCGTTTTCCCCTCCTTTTATAATCGTAGTGCTCATCGGAGCTCGAACTTGAACTCGTTGAACTCGAGCGTGATGGCCCCATGGTCAAAACTAATTTTAAATTAATATAAACTAATCAATCCAAAATAAATAACTAATAATGCCTTGAAATGAAATAATAATAATAAAAATAAAACAAGTAACAAGTACCCCTTTTGATACGTTAAAAGGGTGCTGATCGTAAAAATAATAGATGCGATTAGTATGCTTAGTTTATACGTTAACTAAACAAATACTTTAATTATTCAACTTAAAGTCAATAATATTGCAGTACTTACAATAATAATGTATTCATTCCAAAATTTCAAGACAATTTATCACTACTAGATAGACTAAAAACAACTCAACGGTCTGGGCAACCCAATTTTTACGTTAATTAAGCACCAAACCTAATGACAACTGAGCACTTTAACTATTACAACAAAACAACCTTAATTTTTACGTTAATTAAGGGTGAACACAACAACTGAGTACTTAATTAAAACACGCACAGTTTTTTTTTAAATCACAATACATAAAAAAAAAACAAACAAACTCGAAGTCTATTAGTCGACGAGAGGCGAGAATTATCTCACCGCTGCACTATAAAACACAAACAAATAAAAATCGAAAGTCAACCAATGAACCTATATTTCTAACTAACTCTTTCATTTTCATTCCGTACTCATTCCCAACACCTTATCGTGATTTTGTTTTTGTTATCTCGGAGGTAGTCTAAAAATCGATCGGCAACTTTTCTGATGATTCAAGACTGTTGGGACTTTTCGCGTTGCTTGATTCCATGACTTTACACTTCATACAAATTCAAATTCAAAACATGCTTTATCGTTGACAAAGCTTAGCTTAAAAAAAGGTGGTTGATACACGCATTTAAGTTTGCTCCGATTCTTTGATTGTTTTGTGGTGATTTTTGTAAAGTTTAATTTACCAATTTTGGCATGAGTGAAGCAAAGAGTGAGTTTAAACCAAAAGTAAAACTCAAAACATCTTTAGACGCTGATAGAATGGAAAAAACGAATTCTTCAATGGACGAATTAATATTATCAAAAACTGATATAAATCGTATAATAGGCGTCAAGGAGAACCCAGAAATTGCGATAAGCTCGTCAGGTAAAAAAAAGTATAAACATAAACAGCCCAGTCAATGATAAAGAAAATGAATACCGTCAAGAGAGTTTTAGCGTGACTGACGTTATTTTTACGGTGTATCGTCCGTAGAGCAAATTTTTAAACCACGAAGTTCTATACCAGATCTTCGCCAGCAACAATTCGTGACGTAGAACAAACCATTATAGCCAGTTCAAGCCATCCAGACGCTAATTTCGTCAACTCAAATTCTCTAAAAAGATCTAGAGGTGAAGTAAGTCCAGAATCTCAAACACAAAAAAATGCAAAGAAACGAAACAAAAATATAGTAAATGAAGCAGTAATAACAGACAGAACAGAAAATAGAGATAACACTTTTAGATGCCCTACAGAAATGATTCTTGACAAGATACTTGATGGATTGGAAACCAGTCAGGTAAACACTAATGATAATCTTCATTGTGATAACGATACTCAAAATATTATAAACTCAACATTCATACAATTCATAAGTACGTTACTAACCTAGCATTCAGAATAGGTCAAGTTGAAAAAGATAATTTTCGTTTGACCAGTAGCATTCACAACAAGGAGCAACCAACTAACTTGTTCAGTATTAATCAAGCACAAAAAAAAAACAAACTTTTTCTGAAATGATTAAAACACAAATGACAAAACAACCATATGCACAAGTAGCGGAAGATCCTAGTAAACAAAATGATACACCCATAACACCTCAAAATTTGGAACCAAAACAGTGGCAAA
>MU196372.1:0-12216 GCA_016904865.1 Pissodes strobi
AGAGGAAGAGGAAGAGGAAGAGGAAGAGGAAGAGGAAGAGGAAGAGGCAGAGGAAGAGGGAGAGGGAGAGGGAAAGGGAGAGGAAGAGAGAGAATGAGGGGTGGTGGTACCGGTGCTATGTTTATGAACGCACTCTGTGACAGAAATATAAGAAATCGATTCTAAGGTTCCTAATGAAACTGTCAGATGTCGTAGCAATATTTTATCGTAGAACATATTGGCTTATGATTTGGGAGTTTACTATTAGCACGATTGTAACATATAAATTATTTCAGAAGAATGGTTAATTGACTTACACCACTTTGCTTTTGATCTGCTCACAACTCTTTCTAACAGCAAATCAGTTATGTAATTATTATTATTTGTTATTTATTATCATCAGCATAGTATGACCTCCATTGCGTTTGGGTCCGCAACATACATGCTCGTGCGAAAAAGCAGTTCTTTCCGCCCTACACGGTCGTTCCTAAAATATTGATGTTCATAAAATGACTCTCTGTTTGTCCTACCGCCTAATAATGTTTTATTTAGGTTTGGGTTAGTCGTCATGGAATCCGATAAAGAAAAAGAGACCAAAGATGAAAGGAAAATTTAAAGACGAATTTAAGAATTAAGTTGTGTCATAGATAAGAAGTCGCAAGATAGTAAATGATTATGAAATACTCAAGCGTGAGTATGGTAAGTTTAACATTAGAGAGAAAAAGATAAGCAACAGTTTTTTGGTACGATTGAAATTTAATTTAAAACGTGAAAATGATCTGTGGGATTTGGCTGAAGAAAGAACAAGTGATGCAGATGAGGCAATAAATATCCATAGGAAGTACTATTCGAGCAAAAGAGACGCCCAGTCATACAGTCAAAGTAATACAGAGAAGCGATAAAATTTTCCTGAAAAAGATATCCAAGAGAAGTACTGTTTTACATTAAAATATGAGATTCTTAGTCAATGCTATGGAAGTTTTTAAGTGAGAAAACTGTGGACGCTCTTCTGTAAGAGTTACGAATTAGAGAAATAATGAGCTGTATGTATGCTTCGTAATATAATACCATTGTATAAAGATAATACTAAATTCCATTAAAATATCATATTGTTTTAATATCACACGAATCACGCATATAATGCGTTCTCATCGTTTACGCTACAGTTTTGATTGGCCCAGGTAAAATTTAGTTTTTACCTTATCAGACGTATTATTATCTATCATCGGGAGTACATAAATAATAAAACCAAATGTTCTAGTAATAGTAACTTAAAGTAGATTGCTTCATTATTGGTTCTGGCTGTCGCATCGCCTACAAGTATGCCCATTCAAGTAAGTACCAGATTTATTTTTTAACGTTAGTATCAGTTAGTGTCAGAAAACTGACAAATTGCAAAATTTTAATAAATGGAAAAAAATTTTATTGTAATTTTAACAATAAGTAGACTTGACGCAAACATATGACAAATTTATATATAACTAATGAAGTAATAAAGTCATCATTAAATATTAATGATAACTGATTAGATCGTTTATATTGTTAAAACAGTCTAAATAAAAATTTTTCAACTTGAGATGATATAATTAAAAGGAAAAGGATTTGTTTTAGAAAATAGATTATATAATTTTTACTTAGAGTTGTGTTTTACTCGTATAATATATCGTAAGCGGTATGTAAAGCTACTGTAAAAATTAACAAATTTGGTGTTTAAAAGTTTACTTGAGTTGTTTCTGAAATAAATGACATTTTGCGAAAAATTATTTCTTAATTAGGTTTACTTAAATATTTTAATTTGGTTCTTTCTGTTTTTCCTTTTCCGTCTTTATCTTTATGATATTTTATACAACGTTCTGATAATATTTTTTGAAATCAACACTAAATCAACCACACAAAGTTTTGAAATTGTTCACTTTTTCTCGAGAGAATATTTCTTAATTATAGCAATATTTTTTTATATATTTAATTTATCATTTTATAATCAAAGCTAATATTTTTAAAATACTATTTTAATCGTGGTCCTATTTGTGAATATTTCACTATTTGAATATATACCTAGTTACAATATAATTAATATAATAAATATTAATTTTTTCTATATTATTATACAGAGTGTCTCACCGGGAACCGCTTCGATCTATATATGGAAAAGTGTAATTAGAAAAAATATGAAAGTTTGGTAGTATATTAATATCGCTGGAGGCAACCCGGCAAAAATATTTAAATAGGGCACCCTATATATTATTACATTTTTAGATTCTGCGCGAGATTCTTGGCAGATTTTGTGTATCATGTTTTATACCTAAGTCTAAACGTTTTTGAAATATTTAAGTTTTTATGTCAAAAATTACGTTTGCAGGTCCTAAAATAATTATCACTTTTTCCTATAAGGAAGTCTTTATTAATTAATTTGGGTTGATGTTCTCGTTAAAAAGGACCTACTATTAATACAGGGTGTTCAAAAAATGAGATTAAAAAAGAAACTGAGAGAACTGGCAAAAATATATTTTTTTTCAAATAGAAACCCCCAAATTTTATCTTATTTAGCATTAAATATACGGGTAAGTTTGTGATAGGTTGTCTATTCCAAAAATTTTTAGTTTTCACAATATTGCCAAATTGATATTTTTATATGGTAAATTTGCTGCGGATTTAGGTGCAGTAACCTTTAGCTAGCTATGACGGCGTTGAAAACAATAAAATGCATCAAAATGGATAAAGCTGTCACTTACCATTTAAAATGGCAAATGTGTCACGTGTTCTTGATATAACCTTATCACATTCTCCATTAATAATAAATCAGTTTAAATAATTGTCGTTCGAATAATTTAAGCGCCCCGGCATAATTATTCATGATTTTTAAAAGTTAAGTGACAACTCTAGACATTTCTTTAGCATCTCATTATTTCAACGATGTTGTAGCCAACTTTCTTTTTTAATGGTAGTGGCATACACACTAAAGGGAGATCCTATGGCGCTCGACGAGCGGTGTGTGTGCGAAGATGTTGATTGACACGGTTCTTGAATAGTTGTAGGTTGTAATTAGGGGGAAACAGATGTCCTGGGAGTGAGTTCCACAGTGATGCTGTGCGCCAGACAAAGGAGTTCTTGTAAACCGATGTTCTAGGTGTTTCCAGTTGTACGACGAACTGGTGCGCTCTTGCTGTCTGTCGTGACTGTCTGACAGGTGTTGCCAGATGCGGGATGAGGCGGGCCAAATCCTGGGAACATCTGACGTGAAATTATCTGTTAAACAGGGACATCTCGGCCACATGTCTGCGGTGTTCCAGACTATCCAGATTCCGGGTCAACTCCGGTGTACCACAATGTCACTTGAGTAGAGAACTAGAGAGATTATGAGGTCTCAAAACGTGAAAATTTGCCAGCATGGCGGCTTGGCGCCAAGCCGGCTGAAAAGCGCCCTTAGCGCGACTTACATGGTTGAGGTTCAATAAGATGCTACTGAATTCTAGAACGTGAGCTGGATCAACTTGAAGAAGTTGTCAACGCCCCTTGTCACCGCCCCTTCTGGCGGGATAATCTACATCGCTCCGGAAATAGAAATATTGTAAATATAGAGATATTGTGTAAAAACTTAGCATGACCGGTTGTCTAAATTAATATTATGAATTTTAATACAAATCCGGTTGAAATCTGCTGACTAGTTCTCATGAAATCCGATTATTAAAGATCGGAATTTTTTACGGACCCCTAGATAATCCTAAAACTTTCCTAGCTATAATGCTAGGAAGTTTTAGGTTGGGTGAAGTGGCTATCCTGTAGGATGCGCTGTGATTGGTCGACTCGGCGTAGGATGCGCGGCCGGGCTCAGATGAGTAAACGTGATTACAACAGATGGCGCTAGTAATATCGCCGGGGTACAGCGCCTTTTCCGTAGAAAGCGCTGTGATTGGTCAGATGCCTTTCGAGGCCGCTTTACTTTTAGCTTTCTAGACTGCCTGATGCAGTAAATAAACGTTGTAAACAAGAGATGGCGTTAGTAGTATTGCAATGGATTTTAATTTCTTTGTAATGCGAGGACAGTGCCGTGGAATTAAAAAAATATATAAATAAAAAAGAAAATAAAAAAAAATAAATCGTTAGATTTGAGAAAGTGATCAAATGGTTTTTGAACACTCTACACAAAGATGCCATTAAAACACGTGTAAAACTCTAACGTAAACAAATGAAATTTGATAATTAATGGCGGATTTCAGCAGGACCAATCAAAACACTGACCACGCATTGTCGCCACTGTTCCTATAAAGGCACTGCAAGTACGAGTATGCCTTTATAGGGACAGTAGCAACCATGCGTGGTCAGTGTTTTGATTGGTACGGCTTAAATCCGCCATTAATCATCAAATTTTATTTGTTTACGTTTGTGTTTTAATGGCATCTTTGTGTAGAGCTAAAGCAATTTTTGCATTTTTGGCTTTATTTTATCAATTCATTTGCGAACTTTACCTTCTGAGGACTGTGTATTATCAGGATTTTGCACTATTTTATAATTTGGAACATTGGAACTGTTAACAGTTTATTTCAGTTTACCTTGCGGTCTTGGCGAGGACCTAAGCTGGCTGTTAACAAACCTCTATCATATTTGTGTACACATCTGAGAAATGAAATGGCTAAGTGTATTGTGTATTGTTGTTTAAAACTTCTAAATTCAAGTAAATGTATGCAAGACATTATTGTCTAGTAATGGCAGTAAGCATGCCATAAAAGAGTAAAAAGCCCTTGTGTTGTTTTATCTTCTGGCAAACAAATCTATTATTATGACGCTATTAAAATAATATTTTGACTAGGGTATTAATTTATTTTTATTAAGAACAAACTTCTATTATTTGTATATTAACAATATTAACATGTAACTGTTATTTACACATACATACCTATATACTTTTTATTATAAAAAATTAAATCGATGTAAGTAGGTACATCTCAGATTAGTTATCTGATTGACTACTCAAATAGATGTTAAAATGTTTCATATTTTGTTAGATGTTTGTCAGGTATTATTACATTCTGTAATATTTGTCAATTTTTTAGAGAGTATTGAGTCGAACACTGAAACTACCTATGCAACCTATGTACTCGCTATGTAGTATTTAGATTAAAAATAGCAAGCGAGAGAAAGAGTAATTTCACCCCCAGACATGCCAGTAAATCTTTAAGGTAAGTTTTTTTATGCAAGTTTATTACTAATTTTCTCTAAATTATGACAAAGCTAAAACTTTTATTTTTTTTTAATTCGTAAAGACAATATCTCAGTAATGAAGCCTCAATATTGTTTTTATTTGTAGCACTAGATTGCATTTTAACATGGGAACCTCCTGGAGTATGCTCATGTTAAGAAGCTTTAAATGTATACCAAATCATTATTTTACATGACCTCTTATGTTTCTATATCAGGATTATCTATTACCATTGTCTTTAATATAATGTATAATTTAAAGCAGTAAGTCAAATGCTACTGCCACGCTTGTTTTCAACACTCCTATGTATGATTTATAGTTCTGACATTACTAAACTAGCAGATACTTACAGTTTTTGGGTATTTCTCCACCAAAGGGGGGGGGGGGGTGTTGAAAAGGGCCGAAAACGGAAAGTGTCGGAAAAATTAACCCTTCACATAGATTCAGAAATAATTAATTATGTAAATGTATGCTTTATGTTCTGTTTTTACTATTTTATCCCTTCCTTCCCTCCCAGTAATAAAAAATATGCAATAGTATAGAGTTTTGGGTCAAAACAGAACCGATAACAGACATCATATTTTATATAATTGTCACTTCAAAAATAAAAAAATGCAATTAGGTATTCAATCAATATATATTTTTTTTTAATTAAATCAAATTATTTAGTTTATCTTTAACTATTTTTATAATGCGGTCAAGCCATTTGGATGCATTCTAAAAGTATTGAAATCGTCTATATAACACATCCTTAATTCGCAAGTAATTTAAAAATGTGTCTTAAATTACCAAAGAAAATAATTTTTTGATAGTTCAATTAACAGTTATGTCGTATTATGCATTAAAATCATATTTGTAACTGATTTAAAACCATAAAATAAAATTCAACATCAGTATCCATATAAAATCCCTATTCGGGGTAATAAATTTTAATGATGGCGGATGGGCGGGGCTTAGGCTCTATTGGATCTACTGTCTTGTATAAAGCCACTGTATAGAAATGCATATTATGTGCTTGCAAACACTGAACATTGGAAATTATGAAAATTGGTAATCATGGAAATTAGAAATCACAACAATTTCTAATAAATAAAATTACTATTCATATAAATTCATAGCAATTAAATTTTTGCCAAAGAAATATATGTACCATCCACTCAAGTTGTTATTAATATTACTACCTTTAGGAGAATCATAAGATAAAATAGATGAAAATTAAAATATTATAATGAATATATATTTTTTATTTAATATTATAATGGAAATAGAATAAAATTTGTAAATGCTTCTAAAGTAACTTTGATATTCACTAAAATTTGCAAATCAAATAAATTATTTTGTTTAACAGTTATAGCGGAGGTAAGTTGTTAGGTACACTAGTAATGTTTACAATGGAAATTATATTTTAAATTATATTTTCATAATAATATTATAATCTTAACTATTATGCCTCATTTCAATTCAATTAAAACGAATACCAAAATTCTTAAGCTATACTAAATACTATTAGGGTGTTTAAAATTAACATAAAAATAAAACACTAACGTCTTAACAGCGCAAGGAAGTAAAATATCTACCTACGTTTCCATAATAAATAGGAAAATAAAGTTTAAACAAAAGTTGTGTGGATTTTAGAGTGATATATCTCCAAAATAGTTTTATTTATACAAGGTTGTTCAAAGAAGTGTGACACAACAAAATTCTTGTTTTAATTGCATGGGCAACCTAGTTTTCTAATAATGCCGAACAATTTCTTAATATTTCATATAGTATGTTCTATAACTAAATTTAGTTGTTTTCGAAATATTGGCCATTGAAAATTGACATTATGGACAATTTAAAATAGTCTATAATCTGAACGGTTTAACTTAGAACAAAACGGCTTGCACTTTGCTATCTTAGATTTAAATGCTTAACTTTCGATTTAGCAGGATGTAACATTAAATTTTCCCGGCTTTCAGCGGCTTTCGTCTAAACCGGAAGATATTGTCAGCATTGTTCATAAAATTAAATTATTGGAATTTTGCCATATTTTTTTCTATTTCTTGCTGGCTAATATTTTTGTAGACACTTTAATTATTGCTGTGCTCTAGCGATATTTTATGCAGCAATCAAGGAATATCCTCAGAAACCTACAGTAATGTCAGAACTTTAAAATTAAATTTGATTTTTCCCATATTGTTTTTTATTTTTTTATTTGTCATTGCTCTGTCATAACGATATTTTGTCCACTTATCAAGAGATATTCTAAGAAGCCTCCGGTGGTACCAGAACCCCTTGATTGCTACATAAAATATCGCTATGGCACAGCAATAATAAAATGGCTGCACTGACATAAGCCAGAAGGAACTGAAAAAATATGGGAAAAATTCCAATTTAATTTTATGAACAATCCCTGACGAGCACGTTTTTGGATTTAGTACCACTGGAGGCCTCTTAGCTGCGCCAAATATAGTTATGGCACAGCAATGATTAAAACGTCTACAAGGGCATTAGCCAGAAAGACATAAAAAGAATATGGGAAAAAATCGAATTTAATTTTATGGACAGTCCCTGATGGGCAGGCTCTTCGCGTTGGTACCACTGCAAGCTTCTTAGGATATCCCTTGATAACCATTTTGACTTTGATGTATAACGGTTGGCGCCGCTACGACGCAATTTGCCGGAAACCACCCCCGTTCGAGCTTAGCTAGAACTCAGGCAACCGTCCGAAATAAGTTACTCCCTGTTGGGCAGAGGCGCTATTCGGGAGAATCCCCAGTATATCGAGTATGTACTTCTGGGGAATTTAACTTTTGCAATTCTCCTAAATCTTAATCACGACACAGATGAAAATGGTCCCACTTGAACATCCAGTTCCCGCGGCCTGGGAACCGGCGTGAATGGGTACTCCTACTGCCTAAAAAGTATGAAACGGCACAGAGTGCGGTGGCTAGGATGTCCCATTCATGCTCGGGGAAGATCAATCGGGCCCTGCACGATTGCCACGTGTCACCCAAAGAGGGCGAAGAATGGTCCGCGTTACCCTGGTAATTTTAAATAACCCATGGTACTATTTATAGAAACTACTTTATCTGGTACTTGAAGACTGTTCCGTTGCGTCAAAAATTAATTAAAATGTAAATAAAAAAAAACGATATTACGTAAAAAATCCGTTGAGGTGTACGTCTGCGGAAATTAATTCGGGTTCACGAACCACTCGAGCACGAGGTGCGTTTCGGCCATAAAACGTGATATTTTTTCTGTTTTTTTTTTGCGGTCTTATCCCAAATTGAATAAAAACTATATTACGGTCTGATTTATGTCTACTTTATTTGTATAATAGTAATCTTAATAAGGTAGAACGCCCATTAGCAGCCTACTTAAACAGTCTATGTATTTTTTTATTTACATAATTAGGAATGTTAAAATTACCTAAAATGATATAAATGTTGCTAAAGAAAAATGCCTCAATTCTGTGTTTATGTTTTTACCCATTGGGGCCAAACCTTTCAAGGCACGCTTTTGAGTACGAAAAATTTATTTTTGCACACTAGTACGAACATTTTCCGTACTAGTGAGCACTAGACTTTTATAGTAAAAACGTGATTTCATTTAACCCCATACATTATAGCACTGATTCACATATTTCTTGAAGATCACTGGATAACATCCCATTCATTTTTTGTGTCGTATTCAGTACATGCATATTTTAGATTTCTTTCTATTTTCTATAAAACATTGTTAATTCTATTGAGATATCTTGAAAAATTCTAAGTTCAAATCAAAATAATTATTTCTATGATATCTGTCTCCAATTTCAAAAAAATATTTTATGGGCAAATTTGTCTTCTATTTTCGTATTTTCAAGTACGTACTTGAGCCAAAACGCTTTAAAACGATGGAAAGCTTTGAAACAGAAGAGACTGAAAAAATTCCACAGCATATTTTACAGACAGAAATCTTTTCTGAGGATTTTTCATTTGAATGTTTGAATCTGAATCCCAAAAAAGGCGCAAAACCCTCACTCTCCAAAAACACCGATGACAGCTCTGAACTAAGGGATATGAAAAAGAATCCGTTGGACCTCCTTCCTTGCATACCCCCATACACCACGAGTTCTCCATGAATATGTACGACGTCAGCCCCGTAGGTGACTGACACAATTCCTTTAACCGATATTGAAGAAGAGGAAGAAAAACTGAACATCGATTTTGCTATCGTTTTGCGTTTATACTCTACGATAATTTTTTTGGATATATAATTTAAATATTTTTCAAAATTGCAACGCGATAAGTTAATTCGGACCATATGCCTGGTTTACTCAGCAGTGATAATATATATAGGTACGAATCGTAGGGTAGACAGTTGGGCGAAGGCGCCACTAAATATTGTTAAGAATATCAATGATTTTTAAACGTTGAAATTAGGGTAGTAAAATCTAGAAAAAATACGCTATCTAAGAATGTTGAGATACCTGAAAAGAAATTACATAAACTCAACTTGTCCTCGGCATCAGCACACCAAAAACCTCAAAGATTATAATTAAATTATTCATTTAAATATTACAAATATTCTCAGACAAAACGAGTCCATTTGAAAATTAATTAGGTCTTAAACCTAATTAAGATTATGGTATGGATTATTTAAATAATAATAAAAATTCCTAAAATAAGTATCATCAACATTATAAGATCATCAACCCCTAATCTTAAATTCTAAATTATTAATACTGTCTAGTTCCTTTTTTTAAATATTCTTAACTAAAGTCTTAATTTTTTAAATTCTGATTATGTGACAGGTAATTACAGAATGCCTTAAATAAAACTCATTAAATAAAGATTAATCCCCTAATTAAGAAATGAATTGTAAGTGATAATATCAGTGGAAAAATACAGTTACAAAAACTTTTAAATCAAGTTAAATTAACCCGTGACGAAAATATATAGGCAATGAAAACATACAGGGGGAATCTAAGTGAGCTTAATTCGGTAACCTACATATAACCAAAAAACTAAAGTTATAGTTATGTAAAATGGTCTACTGACATAAAGCTTACAGTAAATTACAGCAGTGGCGGCTCGTGACCTGTCAAAGAGGCAGTGCTGCTCAGGGAATGCAAAATCAAAACATTTGTGTACATGGGGAAGGGCGCCGGAGGGCCAAATATGCGCCGCAGGCAAAAATTTTGACAATTTTCAAGGTCAAACGGCTTAAAATAATGAATTAGAAATTCGCCCAGCAAAAATATTTTATTAAAAAAATAAGTTTCGTTACATACATTTTCCCTTTTTTTTTGATACGATCAACAAAATCCTTGTCAAAAACTACTTTAAATATTTAATTGTCCAAGTAGGGAGAGAGGAGCCCTAGTGCCTTATCTCACTGGTTTCCACCATTTTAGCTGAATACCAAATAACGATACCTACTATTTATTTGTAGAAAAAGTTAGCGAATGAAACTAGGAAAATTTTAATAATATTTTTAAAATATTAAAATAATTAAAATTATTTTGTGCCGTGTTAAAAGAACGGCGGCATTAAATTTGTAAATAATTTACCTAATTTTCTTTTTCGTACGGGTTTTTAGGTTAAACATTTCAGTAAAAAAATTAAATAATATGTATAGGTATTCATTGCGAGAGTTTTTACCGTGTTGCAGACAAACACATTAAAACTTAACTGTACAGTGTGGCCCGTTTAAGAGGGGCCTATACCTTATCTCTAAAACTACAAGGTTTGGAAAATAAATTTTAATACAAAAGTTATTCCTAGTAAAATGATCTTTAATTTTTCTGTACTGTTTTAACCGTCACTTTTTTATATACAGGATGGTCAAAGAAAGTTACACTTTTTTAAATGAAACACCCTATATTTTATTACATTTTTGGATTCTACTTATAATTCTAAGCATATTTAATATATGATGTTATACCTCTAAAGTTAGTAGTTTAACAGCTATAAACAGTTGAAAATCGGTACTTTGACTACTTTTCACCTTGGTAGCAAGAAGGCCATTAGAGATGGAGTAAAATGAATTTCATATTCCTATCTTAACTTTTCAAGAGCTATCTGAAGGTGCTAACTGACGGTACCTACCGAGGTACCAGATTTGGTACCCATGGTACCACCTGCCAATTAATACCGTCAGATAGCTCTTGAAAAGTTAAGATAGGAATGCGAAATTAATTTTTCTACATCTCTAATGGTCTTCTTGCTACCAAGGTGAAAAGTAGGCAAAGTACCGATTTTCAACTGCTTATAGCTGTGAAACTACTAGCTCTAGAGGTATAACATCATACATCAAATATGCTTAGAATTTTAAGCAGAATCGAAAAATTTAATAAAATATAGGGTGTGTCATTTAAAAAAGTGTAACTTTCTTTGACCATCCTGTATATAAAAATGTGACGATTAAAACAATACTAAAAAAATAAAGATCATTTTACTAGGAATAAATTTTGTATTTAATTTTTTTTTCCAACTCCCGTAGTTTTTTAGTTAAGGTATAGGCCCCTCTTAAACGGGCCACCCTGTACATACCTAATAAAGCATATTCCATAGCATTTTGAATATGATTCTTCGAATTTTCATGTTTCTTTATTTTTTCCGCTAAATGTCTGGACCATGGTTTATCACCTCCGAAAACCACATGGAAAGCAAAAAAGGGCATATTTTTATTGCATGCACATATCCAGTCATTTCGAGAATAAAACTCTTTATTAAAGTGACCGGTTTATGGTTTTCCTCTGCTAACACCGCCTATCTCAATAGAAATATCTGGTACCTAATGGCCTACCTCTATTTTTCAATTCAAGTTTTCCTCGTAAGTGTATTTAAAAAATCTTTTAAGGTTTACTAAATTATGCACTACATCAATTTTTATGAGAGTCTACAGTCTATACAACACAGCAACCTACTAACAATAACAAGAAACAAAAACGATAACTACAACAAACTAGACACATCAATTAATTAATAATTGTCTCAGGACAGGAACGTCAAACTGGTGAGGGCAGTTTGATTACGGGGAGTGACGCCCCCGCCATTCCGAGTTGCCAC
>MU196373.1:1033-13035 GCA_016904865.1 Pissodes strobi
TTATAGCCGCGATGTGCTTGGAAAATAGGAGTTTACGGTCGAAAACTATCCGAAGGTACTTGACTGGATCTTTCGGCGTGATTGCCGTGTTGCCTATGATGACAGGCGTCATATCGACGTTACGTTTCCAAGACAAGATACCTAGTTCTGTTTTCGCCGTATTTAGGGAAATTTTCCAGTCCCTATAGTAAGGGGTTAGGAGGCTGACGTGGTCTACGAGGTTTTGTTTTGCTACCTGTACGTCTGATGACTGTGAATATATCACTGTGTCATCAGCGTACAGGGCAAAGGATGTTGCGGGATGAGAAGGAAAGTCAGCTATAAAATGACTGAATAATTGCGGCGATAAAACTGTCCCTTGAGGCACTCCAGACGTGATGCGTCTCGGCCTCGAAGTGTCGCAATTGACACGGACCGAGAAAGAGCGATTCGAAAGTTACGACGCAATGAGGGATGCTAGATGTAAGGGCATTCCGTGAATAGCAAAAAGCTTGTATATTAGCCCATTGTGCCATACCTTATCGAAAGCTTTCTCTATATCGAGAAGTAACAGCGCCGTTGCCTTGCTTCCATTGAATCCATTGAGCGCTTCTTGCGCGATTTTCGCTGCGAGCATAGTTGTACTATGTCCGCAGTGAAAACCGAACTGCTCCGGTGGCAAAATCCGCAGATTTTCAACAACGCTGCTCATTCTCGACATTACGAGTTTCTCGGTAACCTTGCCTAGCGTATCTAGAAGAGAGATAGGGCGATACGAGGCGGTGAGCCTTGCATCTTTGCCTGGTTTGAGAAACAGTATTATCACCGCTTTCTTCCAAGGAAGCGGAAAGTGTTGCAGGCGTAAAATAGCATTTATAATGTGCATAAGGTGAATGACGGCTTTATTCGGCATGTTCTTTAGAAGAATATACGGAATGCCGTCAGGACCGGGGGCTTTGTTTCCGGGTAAGCGGGCAAGAGCTTTCTTGATGTCAAGAGGGGTGACCAGTAGCTTATGTAGGACCTCCGGGGCGATTGGATATTTGGTGGATGTGAAGCTATCCACGGCAGTGTCGACATAATCGTGAAATGGCTTGGTGTTAGGTGACTCGCTGAAGACGCTCTCTAGGTAGTCCGCAAAGGCCTCTGCTTTCCCGGGATTATCCGTGATTAATTCGCCACGATGGTGTATTTCCGGGAACTCCACAGCGCCTTTGCGAACACGCCTAGCGAGCTTCCACAGCGAACCATCTTCACGACTAATGGTGTTAACGTACTTCATCCACATTTCGTTTTTATGCTCTGCAATCTGAGCCTTAATCGTTCCCGTCAGTGCTATTACGCGAACACGGTCGTTGTTAACCCTTGCTCGTTGCCACCTACGCCGGATACGGTTGCGGAATGTGATTAGGTTAAGGATGTGATCTGGGAGTGTGTCAGCAAACGGTCGCTTGGTGACACGAGGACAGATTACGTCTCTGACGTGCTGGATATTGTTGACTAAAGCTTGCACCTCGCTCTCAAGTTCTGGGATAGAGTCTATCTGTCTTGGAACAACTGTTGCTTGATTGAGCCTCGCACGGAACTCCCTCCAATCGAGATTTTTGTAAGACAGGATAGTTTCCTGTGCTATTTCTAGTCTAGTAAATAGACTAATCTTGATTGGAAGGTGGTCCGAGTTGAGTTCATCCAGCTCAGTGAGCGCTGAAGCGTTGGTTATTCCGCGAGTGATAGCTATATCCAGGAACGAAGGCGTTGGAAAATACGGCGGATAGTATTGATGGTACGACAGATCGATATTTTGTTCCACTAACCTGTAAAGCAGGCGTCCGCTCGTGTTGGAAGAACCACGCCAGTTCACGTGCGATGCGTTGATATCTCTCAACAGGAGCGTCTTCCTGCCAGCAGGTAGCAGTTCAAGAATATCTTCTTCCTGGAGGCGGAGACCCGGAGGTGAGTATGCGCCGACTATCCGCAGGCCACCGTCGAGTTCGAGTGCTACGTGTTCAATGACGGTCCTCAGTCCCAGGACCCTTTTACAACGGATTGACCTGCGAATCAGACAGGCCACGCCTCCTCCGTTTCGATCAGGCCTATCAAATCTCAGTATGTGTCTGTCGTAAAATTTCAACCTGAAATCTGCATTAATTTTGGTTTCAAGTAAGAATATTATGTGAAAGTTAGGATTATTATAAATGAAATTTTTAAATTCTCCGAGTTTGGAGCGAATGCCATTACAATTCCACGAAAGAACGTTATAGGCATTGTGCCATTATATGCTATATCCATTAAAGTCCTCGGTGAAGAATTTCATCGAGGCCTGTAGTATCTCCAACCTATTTCCTTGACAGGATTCGAGTAAATTAGCATAATCATTTAAAGCCCGTATGAGTTCGTTAAAATCGATTAAATTGTTTATGCGATTTACCGCGTTTTGTAAGTCGCTCATATTATTAACTATATTGTTAGCTTGTACTGATTGAGATTGAGATTTTGAGTTTATTACAGAATTTGTGTTAGCTTGTACGTTATGAACTTGACCCTGGTTACTAACCTGTACGTTTTTTGAGGTAATTTGTGGGGGTTGGTTCCTCTTTTGTAGGGCGGGGTAGTGCTTCTGGTATTGCCTCGCCGATTCTTCTAGGTTGGTTTGGCTGTTTTTCTGCCAAGCAGGGTTGACGGGAGGTGGTGCAGGCTTGAACTGCTGTTTTGCTGGCTGGTTGGTTGGCTGTGTCTGTTGAATTTTGAACAAATACACAGGGCATAGTACACTTATGGCCCTGTGTTCGCCGGCACAGTTCGCGCATTTCACATAGTCATTATTGCACTCAGTTATTTGGTGAGGTTCTGCATATTTCGAGCAGGCCCACTTCCTCTGGTAATGCGACATCGAATGTCCGTGGCCCTGGCACCTTTTGCACTGCATAATTGTTTTTGTGGCACGGCGATTCTCCCGAGATATACGTACATGCGAGAGTAGTCTGCATTCGTTATTTAGTTTTCGCAGAGTTATTGTCGAGTCTAAGACTATTAAATACAGGGGCACTCTAGTATTTTTCATTTTGTATGCAGCTCTGGTGTTAAGGCCATATTCTTCGGCTAGAGCATTGCGGATGTCCTCTAGTTTGAAGCCTCCGTCCAGCCCTCTTAGTACAAACGCGTGAGTTTTTTGGTTAGCTTCGGCGTACGAGTGGAACTCAATGTTTTCCCTTTCAAAGAGGCGCTTTAGATTTGCCCAATCATTGCTTTGCGTACAGTATATAATCACTGAGTTCCTATAGTATATTTGAGATTGTACTCCGTGACGTGCATGTCTTTTAACGTTTGTTTTATGACATTATGGTCCTGGGCGCCTCCTTTTATTACAATTGGAGGGGGCAGGGAAGGCTTCTTACTCTGGGGTGTTCTGGGGGTGGTTTTCGCTGCTTTGGTAGCGTTTCCATTGCTTTTCCGGCGGATTTTTCGCGCTGTGGAAATCTGTGAAGAAGCAACGCTACTTTTGTCTTCGTTTTCCTCGAGTTCCGTGTCAGATAAGGGTTCGTACATGTTACTAGTAGGTACAGGCACTCTCCCCATATGAAGTTCAATCATGCGGATCCCTTTTTTAAAGGGGATGGTTTTATAGGGTCTTTTAAAGACTTCCTTGTCTTGTGTCTGAGGTAGTAGATGCGCAGATTCGAACTGCGTAACTGTGGTCGGATCGTTGTCGCTATGGACGTCGGTTTTTTGCATGGTTGTTTTATCGCGCACTTTTCTTTCGAAAAGGAAACTCTTTTTTTTTTAATTTTAAAAATGAATAAAAGTTAAAAATTAAATTAAATTAAGAGATGTTCAAAGCTTGTGGAGCTATGATGAGTTCCACCAAGAATTAGAATAAATCACCTACCGAATTCGACCCGGTCTCCTCTACTTGATGCACACTGGGCGGGACCAAAACGCAAAGTCCTGCAGCAAGCTGTTAGGCGAGCGGGCAATTGCCGCGGCTCCGACGTGTAGTTCGTTTGGGCGCCACCAACTTCGAAACGGACCGAAGTGGAAGTCCCCGCGATGTTCCCGGAACTTGCTACACAACCCCCGTCCTTGAAACTCCGCCGGTAAGACAAAAAAAAACTCAGCTGGAAAAAGGAAAAAAAAAATTCGATATACTCAACTACTGTCGAGCCAAATGAAACACCGCAAATAAAAACAAATTGTACACTTTATTTCATACACATACAAAAAAAGTGATTGAATCCGCCAAGTAAAGACTACCAATTAATCAGGCTTAAATACAAACCCCCCCAACCATCCGGTCGGGCCGTACCAAGCCGAGACTCGCGCAACGAATCCCTCCGAAAGCTGAATGCTGGACGGAATAGCTACGAGGGTGCTTCAAAACTTAATAATGACTCGAACTGCCAAAATCTGAACGTGACAAGGCGGTTGGCTTGGCTTGGCGTTACCTAATTTTTGTTTTTTCGAAAACGTACTAGACGTTTCGGTACCCCCTGTTAATTTGACATTGGTTGTCTTTCTATTCCCGCAATCAATGCGAGGCTGGATTGTAGCAGGTCTCTTAAAGACCGCTTTGTGATCCCTCACGAGGTGAGATTTGACGGTGTCAATTGCGGTTTTATGGTCTAGTTTCGATCCGCTACTAGCGCTAGTCAGTAGGGGGATCATTCCAGTACACTATTACGAATCGTAATATTCTGTAGCTAAAAAAGCCATGCGCTTTCACAGAAAGACGATATAGGTTTTTTTAAAGAATATCGAAAATTGCTAGTTCTTAAGATCGTGTCGGAAAATCGAATTTTCCGGAAAAACGAGAGATTTTGGAATATGGACAAAATTTTCTAAAGGCGTGATGATTTTTTAGGGTGATAATGAACGAGACTCGAAATAGAGCCATCAAAGATATAGGGAAAATTATTGAAAAATTGACATTTTTTAAGGTCATGAGGTCTTTTTCTGAATATAGAGAAAATTTCCTATAAGTGTAGCAATTGTCAGGGCGAATATACACCGAGAAGTTTAAAAATTTAGTCATAGTGACAGTTTCTCAAAAATTGCCAGTGCCTTAGATCGCGTCGGAAAATCGCATTTTTCGAAATAACGGGAGGTCTTCTGACTCACGTGGGACCTTTTTCTGAATCTAGAAAAAAATTTCTATAAATTAGATGATTTTTAGAATGATTCCAAACCGGAGAGTCTCAGAAATGAGTCTTCAAAAATATTGTGAGAATTTATTTAAAAAAAAAAACAAACACCCTTTGGTCTCATTTAATAATATTACCTCATAAGGGCCTCTTGTATGAGTAGGATATTTAGGACGGAAAGAGCTCTTCCTCCACTTGTTTTGTATCACCTTAGTTGTCTCCGTGCCTTGAATTGACATGATGTCCCTGGGCTAGGCATTGTCAATTTGACCTTGGATTGCTTAACAGTGTGTATCCATGACATTGAGTATCCTGGAGCCAAGGTAAAATTGAAAGTTAATTAAATTGCGCTTACCATATGAGAGTCTGAAGTATATATCTGAGCCACATTATTATACCAAACGTTTTTAAAAAAACTGATTTAACAGAATTACTTTCTTGGAAGAAGTATCTAGATACTCTAAGGGATGAAAATGGAAATGGAAAAAGTATCTAGATACCTTAAGATAAATATATTAAAAGCACAGTATCTAGTAGTTAGTTTACATCTGTAAGAAGTATAACTTAAATACCGTAAAGTAGCTGTTTTGAGCTCTGTTTGACGTTAGCTTAAAAGATTTAATTTCTGTTTTTAAGCGTCATTTCACGATGTAATCGTAATTAGAAAATATTCCTTATTTTTTCGCTTTTCCTACGCATTCGCTTACCAGTCGTCGGAGCCTAATGAGATTTTTGTTTATTTTTTCAGGTGCAGACTCTGATAGCGTTTTACCCGACATAATTTGATTGTCGTTCCGAAAATCCGGACGCAGAAAAACCGCTCCAACAAAAAGTAAGTAAATGAACATAGTATTCCTGAATGGATGGCAATGGAGAAATTAAACCATAGATGTTAGCTTATATTTATTGAATTTTGTTTGGATATCATACGATACGCTCCTGTTCGATGTTCATTCAAACCAGAATCCATCCTGAAATATTGGATAAAGGGAATCAGTCTTCGTTTTTTAATTAATCCAGCTATAGCCTGTCAAAGTTATAGGTGTGGCGGGTGCCATCTAGTATCTATACTAGAAAGCTATATCCAGTTGCCGTCAGATGTCGCGTTAATTAGTTACACATTATATTATGAAATTTAATAGCTGGATTGGTGCGGGCTGACAACTCATTATTCGCGCGATCGAAGTGTTGACATCTTATTATTTTCGCAGCAATCTTCACTTCCAGTCTCGCGGCTAATTGGAGGCATTTTTGTTAAGCGGGCGACGAATGGCAAGCCCGACATTAGTCCCGCTTCACATAATCTAGTCCGTCGTAATTTAGAAAAATAGGAAAAGTCAATGTCAGGAAACTGTCTGAAAATAGTCGTATTTATGTCATACAAATGTAGATTCTACACTAGACGTGCCATAAGAAATGTCAAGTGGGCATGTGTCATCAGTGTCAATTTTGACGTGCATAGTTAATGATTTTTGTCATGTCTTCTCAACACAACCATAAAAAAAGTGACTGAAGCATCACTTACGCTTAAGCTATTCTTCTGTTTGGTTGGTAAACTTTGAAATGAGTTCTAATTCATTCAGTGTTTCCAATCTTGAACACCAACCCATTATAAATAATTGTGAAAGTAGAAAAGTGAACATTTTGTCAAATATTTATATACCGACAATTTTAGGTGATAATAGTGAAGTTTTAACTCAAAGATCAAAGAATTTTAAAGAAATGGTAGAAGATATTGTACACAATATCATTTCTAAAAATGTATTAAATCAACAGGGTAGCACACTATAATAATTCCAAAGAAATATTGCTAGATTTAACTTCAGACAATAATATTGCTTTAGAAAATAATGATTTTGATTCAAATTTAGGAGAAAATGTTGAAATGACAGCTTTGGAAAATAGTAATTTTTAAATTTTATAATTTTTACTATATTATGTAAAGAAGTATGTTATCACTAAAGCAAAACGATTTCCCCGAAGCAAGCTTGGCAAATTTGAAAATTTTGTTAAATCATATTTAAAAATTCTCCCGTTGATCCAATGTTACTAAAATAAAATCATTTTAAATATCTAAAAACTACCTGACGTTCATAACCCTAAACTTACGTCAGACGTGTTACATCCAGTCTATTCACTACCTAGGCAAAATATGTTGAAAGCGCCTAAAGAAAATCATTTCAAAAAATCAAAATTTCAAACCATAATATAGATAAATACTAGGAGCAGTTGGCTAGCGCCCGTTTCCTAAAGCTAATTTTGAACATAACCATGGCAACCGGACGGCGTCGTAACCAAAGTAATGCGTGTAAGAGGGCGGAAGAACAGCAGCGAATTGCTCTAGTGTTTTGTTTAATAAGAGAAATGTTTCATTAAGTTTAAAACTAGTTAACGGATTTTAAAAAAGAAAACGGACTTAGGTTTCATATTTTTTGGTAACAACAATTGTCTTCCTTTCAAAAGTTCTCTGAGCGAACTTGCTGAAAATTGCCTAAATAATAATGTATTTTTCTTAGACGTAACGGGACGCCTGTTTTAAAAAAAGTTATTAAAGCTTCAATGACGACAAACTTTTTTTTACATGAAAAGACAAATGTTACCTATTTTTCGGCGTTTCCTCCCCGTTCCCATAAGTGCTTTTCACGATTCCTTGATTTGATTGGGAACGCTGAACGATTGAAAGCTTTTATCTCGTTCACGTGAAAGTCTTTTTTAAGTTCTACTTGAATTTCGAGGTGTAAATTCTTAAACTCAAATATATATGAGAGGAGAGCGTGCTTGTACCAACAGAATTTTGGTGATTTCGCTTTTTAAAAAATTGACTAAAGTTCTAATCTATGATTTAAACTGCCTCTAAGTTATATATTCTGTAGCATTTTTGTAAATTTTATTTTAGTATTCTGCGTTTAGATTTTAAAATAGTCCTCATTTCAACATTTTTCAATTTGCTTCAAGTGGGGAGACCCCATTTCCGAATTTCATAATGTCATAAGCATGAAGTCGCAGAACGTAATAAAAGCTTCCACTAAATTCGTAATAACATATTCCAGTGGCATTCTGCACTTTAGCGTGTATTTTGCATGAAAATAGGACCGATCTTAGCGTACCCCCGAAACGTCCTCTTTACGTCAGCATTTCCATTTTTCATGGCAGCATGTAAAGATCTAAAGAGCAGTTTATTTTGAAAAGGCTATTTATTTTATTCCGTGCCGTCACAATGGCAACATACCTGATGCATTTGCTTGAGACTTTTCTACAAAATGGCTTATTATTAGGCTGGATAAAAATGTCAGATTGTTGCTTTTGTTGTTGTGTCATGTCTTCATCGCTATATTTTTATTTATGTTTTATAGTTACACGACAATGTCACTTTTCTGAAGAATGTATTTACTTACCCTTATCATTTAAATACTTTGTTGTTAAAATAACTTAGTCCCTAGTTGCTCAAAATAAGAAACTTGCTTAGATATTTAGAGAAAAGATGACTTGGTTCTTTGATACTCGACAATATTATCCAGCTACTTTCGGGAAAAATGTGTAAATGCTCTATGTAAAAGTCACTTTCTTGCAGAAGTAATTTGTGTCATTGATAGATAGATTTTGCAGTCATATTCTGGAAAACGTTAAGCAAGTAGATATTTTGGTGCAGTAAGAACTTGGTTAAAGTATTTAGTAACTCTGCGGTTACTTTCATGTAAAAATATCTAGGCATCTACTCTAAGTAACTAGATACTTTATTGTAAAGTATCTAGTTATTTTATATATGGTTTCTTGGAAAAAGAAACTAGATGCTTTAGGTAATAGGAGAAGGAGATACTAACTTAATTCGAATGTACTCGTTACTTTGCGTAACTTTTACTGGAAAAATATTTATCAGATACTCTAGAAATATTTTCCCTTAATAATAATATATTTTTAAAAAGTATGTAGATTCTTTACGTAAAGGTTACTTCTTGAAAAATTTTAATAAAATGAAATAATTTAGTTACTGCATTCCTGCATACTTAAATAAGTATCTGGATAATTTACATTCTTAAGAAAGTATCTACTTACTTTACATCACTCTATTGAAAAAGCGTCTAAACACTTTATGCAAGGGATACCTTTTGGAAATTTTCAAGAATAGTGATTTAGTTACTGAATAGTTACTTTCTTCGAAATATTCTTTTAGTTAAAAACATTTTTTTTGCAGCAACTCAGGCCCTACATGCTTAAAAAGTATCTATTTACTTTACATCACTCTATTGAAACAAGTATCTAAAAAACTATCGAGTTATTTTACATCACTCTATTGAAGAAAGTGTCTAGATAATTTGCATGCTTAAAAAGTATCTAGTTACTTTACATCACTCTGAAAATGGTATCTAGATAATTTACATACTTAAAAATTAGCTAGTTACTTTCAAACACTCTATTGAAAAGGGTATCTAGATAATGTACATACTTTGAATAGTATTTAGTTACTTTACATCACTCTATTGAAAAAAGAATCTAGATAATTTACATGCTTAAAAACTATCTAATTACTTTGTATCACTCGATTAAAAAAAGTATCTAGATAACTTACATACTTAAAAGTATCTAGTTATTTTACATAGCTCTATTGGAAAACCTGTCTAGATAATTTACACACTTCAAAATTATCTAGTTACGTTTTACTTTACATCACTCTCTTGAAAAAATTATGTGCCTTTATAAGCACACAACTGAAGTGAAACTTCTGAAAGAGATATTAGGAATTAAGTTTTTTTGTAGCTTTTTTCTCAACTTTTGCGTCCGGTTTCGACACTTTTTTAATTTTTTTCCCCTTTTCAATTTTTTTCGACGAAAACCGCGATTCTCTAACTTTTAACTATTGGTATTATTATTTTTTTCTTTATGTCGTTTTATAATACTTTCATTCACTTTTTTAACAATTTTTTATTTTTCTTTTTTTTATTATTTTTTTTGTTTGGTTTTATAATACTTTTATTAACTTTCCAAACAATCAATCTTTTTTAATTATTTTTTTTTCATATTTTGTTATTTAATACTTTTATTAACTTTCCGAATTTTTTTTTCGTTTTTTTCAATTTTTTTTCATTTTTACCACCTCCCCTTGTAGCTGAACTTCGCCTTTTTTTCGCCGAAATTCGCGTTCCTCTAACGTTTTTTTTATTTTATTTAAATTAATTTATTTTTCTTATTTTGTTTTATAATACTTTTATTAACTTTCCGAACAAACCGCGTTTTTCTAACTTTCTTTAGTATTATTATTATTTTCTTTCATTTCGTTTTATAATACTTTTAATAACTTTCCGAACAATTTTTACTTTTTCTTTTTGTTTATTTTTTTTTCTTATTTAATTTTATAATACTTTTATTATTTTTCCGAACAATCTTTTGGTTGTGTTTTTATTATTTTTTTTTTCTTATTTCGTTTTATAATACTTTTATTAATTTTCCGAACATTTTTACGTTCTTTTCAATCTTTTCCCATATTTTCAAAAATTTTTGTTTTTTTTTTTCATAAAGAATATTTTTTCTTCCCATTTTTGCCATCTCCGATCTCGTAGCTGAATTTATTCGCTCTTTTTTCGCCAAAAACCGTGTTTCTCTATCTTTTTTTTATTATTATAATTTTTTTATTTCGTTTTATAATACTTTTATTAACTTTCCGAACACTTTTTTCGTGTTTTTTTACATTATTTTTTCTTTTTCTTTTTTTTTATTATTATTCTTTCTTATTTGGTTTTTGTAATACATACTTTTATTACCTTTCCGAACAATAATTTGTATTCTTTTTATTAATCTTTTTTTCTTATTTCATTTTATAATACTTTTATTAACTTTCCGAACATTTTTTAAGTTTTTTAACTTTTTCCCATTTCAAAAGTTTTTACTTTTTTTTACTTCCCATTTTTACCATCTCCCACCTCGTAGCTGAACTTCTTGGCCCTTTTTTCGCCAAAAACCGCGTTTCTCTTTTTTTTTATTTATGTTTAATTATTTTTTTTTCTTATTTCTTTTTTAATACTTTTATTACTTTTCCGAACCATTTTTTCTTTTTCTTTTTTTAATTATATTTATTTCTTATTTGGGTTTATAATATTTTTATTAACTTTCCGAATAATCATTTGTTCCTTTTTTAATTATTTTTTTTCTTATTTCGTTTTATAAGACTTATTAACTTTCCGAACATATTTTTACGTTTTTCCAATTTTTTTAAATTTTGTTCAAACATGTTTGTTTTTTTTTTCATAAAGCATTTTTTTCTTCCCATTCTTAAAATATCCGACCTCATAGCTGAACCTCTTCGCCTTTTTTGCGCCGAAAACTGCGATTCTAACTTTTAATTACTTTGTTTTCTTATTTCGTTTTATAAGTAATGCTTTATTAACTTTCCGAACATTTTTTCTTTTTCTTTTTTTTATTAGGTTTTATAATACTATTATTAACATTCCGATATTTTTTTACGTTTTTTCCAATTTTTTTGTCTTTTTTTTCGCCAAAAACCGCGATTCTCTAACTTTTTTTTTATTTTTTCTATATATAAATGTTTTCTTATTTCGTTTTATAATATGTACTTTTATTAACTTTTCAAACAAACCGCGTATCTCTAACTTTTTATTATTATTATATTGTTTTTTATTTCATTTTATAATACTTTTATTAACTTTCCGAACAATTTTTTGTTTTTCTTTTTTTTTATTTTTTTTTCTTATTTAGTTTTATATTACTTTTATTAACTTTCCGAACAATCTTTTGTTTTTTTTTAATTTTATTTTTCTTATTTCGTTTTATAATACTTTTATTAACTTTCCGAACATATTTTCCAGTTTTTTCCCATTTTTAAAAGTTTTTTTTCATACATACATCATTCTTTTTCTTCCCATTTTTGCCATC
>JAEQML010077110.1:0-13034 GCA_016904865.1 Pissodes strobi
ATTTATTACACTCATCATAACACATTATTATAGAGGTGCTTACAACTATAAGTTTATTATAAAGTATAACCAGCGACAGTCTTACTTGCAAGCTTATCAATATTCTTTCTTTTCCTTGAATACATTTTTAGTCTAAACAAAATAAATCTTTTTACAATCATTTCCTTCAGTTTATGACAATTAGGAATATGTAAATCTAAACTAAAACTTTTTACGTCTATATTTTGACCTATTATAATTGGGTTATATTTTTGAAATATAGTTTCCGTTTCCGTGTCAACAAAAAAAATTGAGCGAGTCTGCTAGTACTCGAGACACTGATGTGTAAACATATCCTATATCGACTTCATCGACATGAAAATCTAATGCCACCTTAGGCCGCGTGACGCCTGAATATAGGCAACAACTTAATTGGAATTGGTTGCCTATATTCTGGCGTTAGAAAGAAGACGTTTTACACTAACGGTTACATACAGCCTGCGTCACAGATAGCGCCTGACGTGCGTTGTTTATTGTTTACATTTGTAACGTTTGCATTAGAATGTCTACTATTACACTTCACGCACAGTAACGTGCCGTGGGTATAAGGGTGGGAGGGGCGAGCTATTTCGAGGGCGCCGAATGATGAGCTATTTGCAGTTTGCATTAGGAGGCTGAGGCGGGTTAGATAGAGGGCGGGGGGGGGGGGGGCATTCACCCCCCCTGGCCCCCTATACGGCACGCTACTGTACGCATAGCTCTCCGCTCGCTTCGCTGGCTACAGGGAAGCAACGAACAACAACTAACCCAGAAGAGTAAGCGACTACAGAATCGAGAGATATGATAGGCCAGATCGACGCGGGGGAGGCGTGGCCTGCCTCATACATAGGTCGCTCCGCTACCGGCGCATATATAACGCACGTTCTGCCATAGAGCATGTCAGTATTAAACTGGAGAGCGGCCTGTGTGTGTGTGGCGGTTATGCACCCCCGGGTCTCCGCCTCTTAGAAGCCGATCTCTTGGCACTTCTTCCGCCAAATCGAGTATCCCTGCTGATAGGGGACTTGAACGCCACGCACGCCGACTGGGGCGGCGTAACTAACAGCAGGGGTAGATTGTTTAAGGGAATAATCGAGAATAACCTGGAAATATCCTATCACAGAACACCTAATCCCACTTATCTTCGTGGAGCCTCCTTCCTGGACATTGCCATCACTCGGGGAGCGATCAGGACTTCTCAGCTGCAAGAGCTTAATGCCCTAAACTCGGATCATCTCCCAGTCAAGATTTGCTTATACTGCAGGGTCCCCTTGTCTAATGACACCGTCATTTCGTATAAGAATATTGACTGGAGGATGTTCCGAACGCAGTTGAACGAGTTGACTGTGATCCCCGAGCAGTTGACAACCGTCCAGGAGCTAGAAAGCGAGGTGGAAACTCTTACGTCAAACATCCAGCGCATCCGTGATGCTCTATGCACTAGGGTTACTATGCGCCCTAGCACCGAATCCCTCCCGGATCACATCCTTAATCTCATAGCTTTTAGAAACCGATTTCGACGGCGATGGCAGAGAAATCGGACACAAATGGGATCCGCTCGCATCAATGCACTGTCCGAGGAAATACGGGTAAAAATCCGGGAATACAGAAATCAAACGTGGCTTGCGTATATCAATACGATAAGCAGGGATGACGGTTCCCTATGGAAGCTGGCTAGGCGAGTCCGCGGAGGTACGACGCAAATGCCGGTAATAAGGCACCAAGGCCGTGATTACGGCGACGACGCTGAAAAAGCGGAGGCCCTTGCGGACTACCTGGGCAGCGTCTATAGCGCGACGCCTGACACCCTGCCTGACCATGACCTTATTACTCGAACTGTAAACACATTTAAACAGTGTAAATATCCTATTCCCCCGACAGTGCTTGAAAAGCTGAGAATCACTCCAGCGGACACCCGCAAAGCTCTCAGCCGTCTCCCGAGAAATAAAGCTCCCGGCCCGGATGGTATTCCGAACTCAGTCCTGAAAAACTTACCCCAGAAAACCATAGTCCAGTACATGCATATAATTAACGCGGTTATCCGGCTGCAACATTTCGCTGCGTCCTGGAAAATAGCGTTCATAATACACTTTCCAAAACCAGGGAAAGACCCAACTCAGCCTGCATCATACCGGCCTATATCGCTACTGAACCCCCTCGGGAAGGTGGCTGAAAGGCTATTCTTGCCGAGGGTTATTAGGGAAGTCGATAAGCTGCAAATCCTCCCCCAGGAGCAATTCGGTTTTCGCGGTCGGCATGGCACCGTCATGCTGGCCGCGAAGATCGCGACCGATATCTATAAAGGCTTCACCAATAAACAGACAACTACCCTTATGTTGCTGGACATAGAGAAGGCGTTCGACAGGGTGTGGCACGATGGGTTGCTGTACAAGCTGTTGGCAATCCACAGCATGCCACTACACTTGACAGCACTCATCGCGTCATATCTTGCCGGGCGCGTCTTCTCTACCAAAATTGGTACGAGGATCTCTGCCAGCAAGAACCTGCTGGCGGGAGTGCCCCAGGGAACCGTATTATCGCCGCTATTATTCAATCTTTATATAGCAGATATCCCGTCAAATCCTAACACCCATAAAGCCCTATTCGCTGACGACACAGCGATTTACTCCCTTAATCCTCAAGCGGAGGTGGCGAAGAACCACTTACAGGAGCATATGCACGTTCTTATGCCCTACTATAACAAATGGAAAATCTCTCTAAATCATTCTAAAACTGAGCTTATAGTTATTACTAGAAAACGTAAAGACATTAATATCACTCCGTTAATGCTTAACAATACCCCAATACTACCGAAACCGAAGGTCAAATATCTAGGCATTATCCTAGACAATAAGCTAAATTTTTCCCAACACATACGCGCGGTAATTAGCAAAAACGCAATGATAAAAAAAGGGCTGAACACCTTAGTCACTGCCAGGGCGTTCTTAAGTCCTGGGAATAAACTAACATTGTACAGAGCTATTATCCGGCCAGCCCTCCTGTATGGCGCCCCAGTCTGGTGCTCTGTCGCCAAGACGCATAAAAGAAAATTACAAGTGATACAAAATCATTATCTAAGGGCCGCATTTTCACTAACACTCCGGGATCGTGTGCGGATCGACGATCTGCATGCGTGGGCAAAAATGGAATACATCGAAGAGTACATCGATGCCCTCGCATGTGGATTCTTCGAGAGGCAGATAATGGGCTCTCCGCTAACGGCTAATATAGCCGACATACGATACGACCCAGAAAATCCCATCCAACATGGTACAATATATCGAGAAATATCACTTTATTACCGACAGCTTATGCCACCTTAGACTGAGTCCCTTCAGGAGTCGATTTAAGGAATGCCACTTGCACAATTAGCCCTTAAACCACCCTTTTAACGCATGTTTATTTATGCAAAGCAGCTCCAAGTATCAGGAGCACAGAAACTTATCACCTCTGTAAAGAATGCGCGAGATCTATTCTCGACAGGCCAATCCACGGCGTTCGGACGCGTGGGCGGGGCCTGCTAAAGGAGCTGGTCGGCATATAAATATGCTCTAGACAACGTTACAACGCATATGACTCTAAGCCACCGAAGCATCCGTTTATCCGCAGCCGGTACCGCGGTACTCGCGTATACTACCTGATACCATTATTTTATACTTGAATTGACTTAACATGGTTAAGCCCCCACCCTCTTTGTACATAGTTTTAATTGTTCTGTCAATATTCATGTTGTATATATGTAAATAAATTGTAGCTTTATGACCTCCTGTTCTAAAGAACAGCTGTAGTAGGGTTTTTCATGTAGTTTTCCCTACGCAATAATCTATTATGTATAAATTCTGCAGCATTTTCGTCAAAATTGTAGGCTTTGTGCCAATATAGCATTATGAATACTTTGAAGGGGCAACCCATGGAAAGTTAGCACATCACGAACAGTTCCACATTCCTAGCTATTAAGTAGGTTAAACAACGACCCCCTATGGGTGATTCCAACTGCTGGCCACTGGCAATGCATGAACATTGCCCGGCTTAACAGCAGTATGAAGCTCTGTACCATGCCTAATGTTAGCAATGTAGTTAAGTTACCACTGTAATCAATCAAATAAATATATGTTAGATGAACTAACCCAGAAAAAAAACTTTATATAACTTAAAGAAAATAAAAAATAGGATTAAAATTAACCGCAAACAGGTAAAAGCTAAAAGTGCCCTATGTCCCGAAAATATCTGTGCAAAATTTCATGATGATCGGTTGAGTAGTTTATGCGTGAAAGCTTAGAAACAAGCAAACACATTAGCATTTATAATATTAGTTAGGATTCTTTAATAATACTTACTGGCAGCTGTAGCGGAGTGTATTAATTCACTGCACAAATTCGACACGAAAATCTAATGCTACCAGCCCCACCAAGAATAAGATCAACCTATGGACACAGCTTATTCACTACCAGCTAGTCATTTTAGGCCGACATCCGTTGATTTGGGAAAGTCAATAACCAAATTTTGCAAATTTGAGAAGAGGGCCATGCATGGCTCAATATTGTTTAACACGTCTGGACATCTGAATAATACTTTTGACAGTTCGTTTAATTTAAAATAATAATATGCCTTTTTATCGTCTAAAATCCGTTTAAAAACGATTTTAAATTCAAAATTGTATAAAAATCCGAAAATTCGGACTTTTTTTAGGCCGGACGAATTTGTCGTGGATTTTGAAGCGAAACTTCATTTTAAATTCAACCGTCCATTAAAAGTAAGCTGTGCTATGGATCCAAATACACATAATGAAAATCTAATACCGCCTTAGCGGCTAGCTTTTTAGAAGCGTCATTCGAGTCGTTGCAATCGCGGCCGTCATGAATTAGCTTGCTCCTCAATGCGCACGGGTTATAATGTCATATCGCGTTTACACATTCCGTCCCCACATTTCCGTCCCATTTGATGAAATTTACCCTCATACCGCAGCGTAACATGTTTACACATCAAAAATACTATTTCAGTACAGAAAAACAAAGTATTTCCTTTAAACATCTTGATGTTTACAAACTTCGAAAAGTTCAAAAGTTTTTATGCCGATCACAAGTTTTTAATGTTCGTTTAATACTTTGCGCATTAAATTTTCCGCAATGTTATATAATGAATTCATGTCTTTGTAATTAAGATTAACCCAGAAAAATTCATATTTTTGGGTATAGACACTTCGCTATACCTTCCATCACTCTTTAACATACAGACACAGACAGTCCAGACACTAAAGTTTTATGTTGTTATGAAACTCATTAAATGTTTTTAACCACACTATATTTACAGCAAACTAGTTACACCAATAATTACGTCCTTATAAGGCAAAAAGGGCCAACCAAGATATGAAAGAACACGTTAACAAGAGGTAAACAAAGAAAATTTCGCCTCGTCCGCCATGACGAGGCAAAACTAGACCGGCCAATAAAAATCGATACATCGATTGTCGCCACTGTCTTGTATAAAGTCACTGCAATATTCATTAGACACTCCTGATTAAAGAAGTAATATAAATCAAACGTCTTCCAATCGTTTTCTCTTTCCTTGATTGTTGCCATAAGCAACTCGTCTATGAATGTATAAGAGTATTTATTGGAGATATATAACAAAAAAAGGAGAGCGACCACGGTAAATTTGAATACTGAGTTTAATAAAAATATATAACATCAATTTCGTTAAAAAAAGATTATATCTAAGGCATTTAAGCCTTGCCTATTCAAAATAATAATCTTAGTATTTATTGTTTTTTGGTCATTAATATTGATACGCCACTGGCTGATACGCGATTATCACATGACATTAGCGAAAGTTCCCTATTTGGACACCGCAAAAACGCCATTTTCAGGACGTACGTTTTGCGTTTTGTTTGTCATTGTCATTGTCCAAATTTCACAAAAGAGTTGGTTTTTTTTTCGCAAAAATTAGAAAATAAGTACCGAACCAAGGGCTAAAAGGGCAGAAAATGCCAGTGAGGGTGAATCCCACTTTGCCTCCTCCCGCCAACTCCAAGCAACCTGGAATAACGAAGAGTTTGCTTTATAATGGATCGAAATTTCAAGGATTTCAGAAAAGTAAAGGGAATTCCTATGAAGTCGAGGTGATTTTACAGGTAATTTATATTTTTAGCACATATTAAATTTTATTCCTCTTATCCAAAGTGTTCAATGCCACAATAGCTGTTAAATTATCTAAATATAGGTTACCAGAGCAATGGAAAGTTTTGCATTTTTTAGATCCTTGAATGCTGCAAGCTGCAATTTTTCTTGATTGTTTAATTGTCTTTATTCAAGCTTCAAAGTCCACTTAAAGAAACCAGTAGTCATTATAATTTGCCTTAATCCTCAGATTTTTTTTAACAGATAATTGAACTTGTATAATAATTGTATAATCAGTACTGTAATGTACCCTTTCAAATTCAAACCCAAATTAATTGCACAAAGTGTGAAATTTTTTTGATAGTAGTATTATTTGATACTTTTGGGCTAATTTTCTGTATACCTTATAATATTACATGTTTTTCTTTACAGCATGTCGACGAAGAAAACTCGTACCTTTGTGGATATTTGCAAATAAATGGTTTAACTGAAGAATACCCAAAACTAACCACATTTTTTGATGGTGAAATTATAAGCCAGAAATATCCTTTTTTGACCAGAAAGTGGGATGCTGATGAAGAAGTAGATAGAAAACACTGGGTATGTATAGTAATTCTAGTAGCACATGAATGCAACATCATGATATACCTACCACCTAATCTCAGAAATAATGTTCAGGCAAGTGTTCAGGTGATAAATGTTGAAAAAAATAGGTAGTTTCAAAGTATTCATCACTTTCCTGTCAAAAAAATAAAATAGAGTTTCACATGTGCAAAAGACTAAAATTTTTGACAGTATCAACTCAGTTTTTTTTTTGGGCATGCCTTGGGTTAGTTTTGTTTGGTTGTGCCCTTAGAGTGAGCGAAGTGACCAAAGGGCCATGTGCGAAATGAAATATTAGTAGAATGATAAAAAATTAATGAGCTGCAATGGAACAGAGGAGCTCATTTTCTTAACCTTGTTACGTGACTGGAATATCTATAACAGTAATACATATTTTTAACAAAATTCATCTTTCCAAATTCAATATTTTATACATTATACACTTTTACCCTAACTGCTATTCACTCCACCGTCGTGCAAGACAGTTAGTTGATTACTGTTTAGTTTCCACAAGTAAAAAGCTTCTAAAAAACACAATTAATCGGTTTGACATGTCTTCTAAAAAATTACCGTTTTATTATATATACTAAAATAATATTTGATATTCTGCAAGATAATGTGCAAATCATGGGATATGCAGACATTCCGATATTGTTTAGTAAGGACAGAAACATAAAACTGGCCATTGAAAAGATTAGCAGATTAATAAAAATATATAATACTGGCTAAGCTAAATCAACACAAACTTAGTCTATCATTCAGCAAATATGTGAATCGATGATATTTACAAAGGGCAAAATAATAGAGAGCCTGATATCCTTAATAAAAATGATACAATAATTCCATACAAGAATAAAGTCAATTATTTGGGCATAAGTCTTGACATAAACTGAAACTGGAATCAGCGCCGGCTTCAGCATTGACGTCACCCCGGACAAAAAGGCAAATTGCCTCCCCCTAATATACATTTAAATATATATATATTTTGTTTAAAATAAAAATCAAATTGTTTTAAACTATATTAAAAACGTTTATTCAAAAAGAAACATGTAACATATAATTAACATTCAAGTAGGACAAAACAGTAAACAGTAAAAACGGTAATATTAATAGATGAAGGTGATTTTATTTTTCTTTTTGCTAAGCAAAACTCTATGAGTCCAAGGGTAGTACAAATACCATAATAACCAGGTGCATTTGTAATATTATTACAAGAATGTGTTATTGCACAACCGCACAAACAAAACTTACATTCTTTTAATGTAGTTTAAATTATATATAATATTATCATGCTGTATATACATTGAAATGAATAAATTGAATTGAATTGAATATAAAAACTAAGCAAAAATAACATCAACTACTTTTAAAGTCACAGGAAACATTTATTTCTCACTTTTATTTCTGAAAACTTTTTAATTACGTCTTTTAAGTTTGTTTGATCAGCAATTTGGTGCTCAATCGCCTAAATGGTTAAACCATTAAGATGATTTTGCCTGGTAGTGGAAGGTAAAAATTTCTTTCTTAATTTTAATTTTTTCTTTCCCCACTTGCAATCGTTATTGGTATAGTCAGCAATATTTTTAAGGCCACACTAAGGTTTGGGGTAAAATTTAACATAGTTATTAATTTTAGTACATTGCTCGGGGCTTTCTTTTATGTCCAAATCCAAACCCATAGAACTTTCCTCTGCTAATTCTGCCTCGTTTATGTCAACAGAATCACCATCAGTTAAAATATTTTCTAAATCCTTGCAGTGTGTTAATAGCGTCTCGTTAGACATGTTTTTTAATTCGTATAAGAATTGAAAATACTTGCTATGGTGACTAAGTTGTTCAAATCTAGCATCTAAAGCATATATTATGTAATAGATAGCCGCACAATTAAACTACAATTTAATCCTATACATTTTTTTTTCATTATTTATTTTTTTCCATGAATTGGACATTTTATGAAATGCCGCCCTTTCGATTTTCCGCCCTAGACAAATGTCCGGGTAGTCCGCCCCTAGAGCGGGCGCTGCTGGAATGCAAAAGTGAAAGCAAGTTTGCAGAAGGCAACAATGGGGATTAGCCTCAGGATTAACATTATGAAAAGGTTTTGCAGTATATGGTAGGGTGCCAAGCCCGTAATCATTACACATATATTTTAATGGACTGGATTTGTTAAATTTGGACTATGAGTCATTATTTATAAAACCAACTAACAAAAAATATATAAATACGTTGAATACAATACAAAATCAAGGACTTAGAATTATTCTGAGATGCATGAAATCTATCCCAACTAACACCTCGAGAGCTGAGCCTATGGTTATGGACTTGGAAACACAGCTGATGTTGGTTGGCAGCCATATTTTTATCTACTATCACCCACTAATCCCAATGCTAAAAAAAACAAGGGGTATAAACAAAGAAATGCTAATTGTTATTGGAGGGGAGAAGTTGCTCCATATGTGTTCCAAGTTAATAATTACCACTGCCCATTCTTAAAAATAATAACACAATACCTACAAAATATAACATGCTTACATTTCAATAGAGATAAAAGTAAAACATGTTCATATTAAATTCTTAGAAAGAACAGAAAAATTTAAGAATGACTAACGAATACACATTTATATATGTCCATTGCCCTAGATTACTCCTGATGAAGTTGACATGCACCACTGAGATTGTAGCAATTAATGAGGAAGCCAGATACGCACTGAAGAATGATAGTAAATACTGTATAATTTTTTCTGATTCAAAGAATGCCATAGAGAAAATAAACAAGAATTATTTAGGTGCTCATAATGATAATACCACTCTCGCTACAAAATATCTATTGATTTAGGCCAATAATAATGAATATTTCCCTCATGTATAAAAAATCCCATTAGAGGACTACAATTATCGGAAAATTACAGCGATAATTGCACTGTAGAAAACGAAAGAGCCCGGCGATAATTGCATCGTACGATGACAGCTCAATTTATAAATAACGTCAAAGTCAAGTGAATATATATTATTAAAAATGTCTCGTTTTGGATTAAAAAAATCGTATTTTTGCGTCTCTATATTTTTTTACAGTTACATGTACGTTTTTTTTTCTTTAAAAAAGAATACAAGTGTGTTTTTTAAAACCATGTCCTTATTGAGGAAATATTTCCCCGAATTACACTCGTGCACCAAAATAACCAGATAATTTTGCATTCGAGCGTGTTTTCTTAGAAAAACTGCATTCGGTCATTTACATATTTTGGAAAAAGAGCCCTCCACCTTCGGTGTCGGGCTCTTTCTCCAAAATATGAAAATAAACTCGTGCAGTTTTTAGACAACACCCTGTCATGCAAAATTATGGTAATTTTGATGCACTTGGGCAATTACTTCCGATAACAATATAAAGCTGGCTTGGATTGGAGGGCATGCAAAAATTAAGGAGAATGAGAGAGCAGACAAACTGACTAATGTTGGAAGAATGCTTAACATTCCTAATAGTATTCCTTTAGAAACATCACATACATTAATCATAATTTAAAACAAAATAAAGAGGGAGCATGATTGTCAAGAACAGAGTTCTTTCATTTCTTAATTCTCATAGGATTCTATCCAATCATCAATTTGGCTTCCAGTGCGGCAAAGGAGCTTCGGATGCAATATTCTCTCTTCTTGAAGAGGTCTATTTTAGCACAAACGATAATCTCCTTTCGGCAGCGGTATTCTGCGACTTATCTAAAGTCTTCGACTGTGTCGACCATTGTGTGCTGCTACTGAGGTGTATGGCTTCAGGGGTGGTACTCTAAATTGGTTCCGGATCTATCTGCATGATCATCAGCAGGTTGTTTTGTTAGCGGAAGGGTTTTCTGACAAATTGAGCAACACTTGTGGTGCCCCTTCTTGGACCCCTTCTGTTCCTGATTTACATCAACGATTTGGCCTCTCTCCAAATTCGGGGTAGTATTAGGCTTTTCGCCGACGACACCTCCATAGTTTGGCACGCCATTAGTCGAGTGTTGTTGGAGGACATGATTGATTCTGATTTGAGCATGATAAAAATTTGGTGTGACAGCAACAAGCTGTCTTTCACTGATCAGATTATGTATGGCCTTTAATAAATATTGTAGTTTGTTTGATGTTTTCACTATGTCATTAAGTAAATTCAAAATAGAAGTAAGAAAAGTATTACAGCAAAACATGCTATAGTGCATTTTGTGTTAAAAGCTTGTTTATCTAGTTTTTAAGTAGCTTTAGGAAATGTATCTGTAATTGGTTTAAACTGTTGATACATTAAACAAATAAATAAAAATAAAATAAATAAAATAAAATTGTTCTTGAAAGCAACAGAAGCCAACAATCCATTAAAAACAAGACAAGAGAAGGAGCAAAAAGAGGATGATTTATTATTCAAAATATCTCACAAACAAATACAGGGTTGACCCTTTCAGCTCTTTACTTATTTCTTTTCTTAACCCTTAACTACGGAGATGCGATGTTCGGAGCATAAACTCGGACGTGCCGTCTGGCATACTACTGCAGATATTGCGGCATAAAGCCCTAATAATTTTGTAACTGGTACTTCTAGATAATCTTTTAAGTTTTAGGAAGTACTTTAATAAATAGTTCTTAGAACACGTACCAATTTTATAATCACAAAGCCAGTTATTTTCGATATGCTCAACTCGAGGGCGGTTAAAATGAAAAAAGTGCACTGCTATAATTTGAATGTATTTATTACATAAAACACTTTTAAAAAAAGTAGTGTAAACACTAGGAAGAAATAATGCACAACGAATACTTAAAATTAAAATATTTCAGCAGTGCAGTTCACGCCGTCTTGCCTCATACACTATAATCATACCGACCGACGTTTTGCATTTGAAGAACAAATATCTTGTCACGCGGTTTTTCTTTCTTTGAAATAATAATTCACATGATTTTTTTTTCTAATATATCTCGATTTATTAGTGACTCGTCATCTTCACTTTCATCACTACTGTCCGCTGATTGTTCTGAGATGCTATAATCATAATTCTCGCAATCCTCGTCAGGGACAATGTCAATATCACTAGCAGCATCACCGTCTGCTTCGTATATCACTTTCGAAGTGTTTCTTCATAGTTTACATCACTAAAGCGAACTGGTTTTGATGGTCAGGCCATATTTGTGCGAAAATTTTCCGACCGATTTTATTACGTATACCCGGACGTGCCGTCTATCAAACTGCTTCACGAGAAGATCTCTAGGGAACTGACCTGTTTCAAGTCTTAGATATCTGATATTTATTGTGCTGGTCAACCACCAAACCCGCCAGGAATACATGAGGTAACGGCCTTGTGAACGTTACCGTTTTTGACAAATGAAGGTATTTCGTTTTCACACCGCCTCTCAGACGGCACCTCCGTAGTTAAGGGTTAATAAACAGCTGTTTTTATATAATAATATAATACTTTATTTATCCAAAACAGAATGTACCTACATTCTCATAATAGTACCTCACATAATAGAGTAAATTAAAGTAGAATAATATTGTACACCCAATGTTATGAAAAGGTGCTAGAAGGAAAAATTCCCTTTAAACGACAATAGTTTTGTGATATTCATCACTTTAAAATTAGAAATATCCTCTATTTACCACATAAAATGCCAAAACTGTAATACTCTTCCAATAAATAAACGAATTTGGTTACAAAAATAACAGAGGCATTTAGTGCTCGGCCGATATGCTTTTTTTTTGCCGATACCGATATTTATTTATTTATTAATGCCTTTATTTTGGTAGTTACATAAAAATATAAATATATACATTTACTTAGACCTATTACCAAAAATGGGGAAGTTCACAGTAGTTTGTGCTCTTACACTTGCCCATGGGTACACTTACATATACATATATAACTTAAATTTAAATTAGACATAATTGACAATATATGGCATTTGAGTTGCCGATACCGATAAAATATCGGTATCGGCACGAAATTTTAAAACATTGATATAAAAATTATTTAATATTAATAATATAGTATTTAATATACATACATACTAGGGTAAGTAAAACATCTAAATAGTGGCAAATTTGCACACGTTAAAGAGATCCGCCAGCACCGCATTCTTCTTTTTGGGAGTCATATGAGAAAGTTTTGTAAGTGAACCATCAAAAAAAGTAAAGGTATTGAAACAAATTAGAAAAACTGGAAAGGAAGGAAATTAGTTTGTACCTATCAACTTCCATAATTGACAGAAATGAATCTCCATTTGAATGGTGGGATTTCAATAAAAAGGATATGCCTTTACTTAAAAATCAAGCAGATATTTTTTT